>OX387249.1:1619554-1634554 GCA_947562095.1 Branchellion lobata | reverse complement strand
GTAATTACGAGAAAAACTTTTTAAAGCAAGATTTATTTTATATTTATTTCTATGTATTTTGTTTCAATGTCTTATAAAATAGTTTCCCAAGTATTACGACGATAATGTTATCTTTAAATGATTATTTCATTTCGCCAACTATAATCCTAACAAGATTATTTCACCTTTCAGCAATCTAGCTCGTTGTAAAAGCAAAACATTTAAAAAGTTATAAAGTTATAGTCTTCTCACATCTTCCTGTTTGTGAGGACGATTTTCATGACTTTTTTCTTGCTTTTTGTTATTTCCTGCTTTCTTTTTTTTCCAATTGTAATACATCTTCTTCAGCTATGGCATATCTAGTCTAATAACTCTCACCCAGTTTAGCCTGCCTCACAGTACTTTATAAAAAGCCTATTTTGTTTGACTTGTTTCATTTTTGTGTGCACTCTTCCAACCAGTCATCAGCCATTTAAGCCAAATTAATTTATTTTTCTTTGTGTTATTTTCCCAATTTTACAGAGTAGTTTTGCAATTGTTCATTGTATTTTGCCATATTGTTAAATCAAAATTTTTGCGGGATTTTCTGTAGCTTATAGTGTTTTTAATATGAATCACAAGCTTGATATTATCTCATTTAGCACTATTATATATATATATATATATATATATATATGATAAAATATAGAAATACAATTTTTAATGGAAAGTGAATTATTTTCTTGTTTTACTCTTTGAAATTCAAATTTAGGTATAATTATTTTTTTTTTTTTAATCGATTCTTTCATTTATGTTAGTTATTTGATATTTGATTGCTATCATTTTTTTTATTTTCTTTTATGACAATTTCACATTTGGAAACGGGATTGAATTTTGCTGTTTTGAATAATAAATTTCAAAATTGTTTAATTTAAAAATCATAAAATTAAAAGTTATAGTTTGTAAATTTTCATATTATCGTGTGTTTATAACATTTCATTTTTGCCAAACTAACTGGCATTTTAAATAATATGTCATTGATAATAAAAAATAGTTTAAAAAAACTAACAGTCAAGTAAGTTATAAAATATATAGAAATTACAAAGCGTTCAACAAATTAATATTATGACATTCATTTTGAAACCCATTTCACTTAATTCAGAACGTGGTTGCAAAAGCCGTATTTTACGAGTGTTCAAAGATACCGACATAAAGAGTCCAATCACATTAGTCCCCAACCAGCTCCAAATGACAAAAAAATCACATCAATCCCTCTTTCACAACCTGTTCCATGGCTGCCTGAGCCCATGTATGCTGCTCCTGGCAATGACCAGCATGAAGCAAAGGTCACCACACTGAGCAATGGCTTTAGAGTGGCCACACAAGCCAAGTTTGGAATGTTTTGTACTCTTGGAGGTTAGTTTAATTTTATTTGTGGCGTTCCATTCATTTCCACAAAAGTTTATTTTCTTTTCAATCCACGTTAAATAATTTTCAACAGTTCTGATAGACTCAGGCTCACGGTATGAAGCCAAGCACAAGAGTGGAATTAGTCACTTTCTTGAAAAACTGGCTTTTTTCGTAATCTATTTTTTCAATTATTTTTTATTATTCCATCTATAAACACAGCGTTATTGAATTTCAATTTTGTTTAACATTAATCAGAATATAAAAATAACAACAAAATTAAATAGATATTCTAATGCTTGATTTTCACAACGCTGCCATCACCACAGTCAACTGAAAAATATGCCAACAAGGATACTATATTGCAGACATTGGAGAAGCATGGTGGAATTTGTGACTGTCAAAGCTCCAGGTTTGAAAAATATTGAAGAAGTTTAAATTCTGCAAATTAACACTTCATAAGAGTTTTTCAGCAGATAGTTAGATTTTACATAATTTTGCAATTTTTTCTTTCAATCAATAGAATCAAAAATGCTACACTTTCAAAATTCATGCTCATTGATTCCACTCTTCAACCAACCACAGAGACACGCTGATCTATGCAGTGTCGGTGGCGGTGGAGGGCTTGGCTGAGGTGACTGAACTGCTCTCCCAAGTGACCCTCAAGCCCAGGATCACTGAGCAAGAGGTCTCCTTGCTACGCTACAAAACATACTGCAAACAACGCTGCAAAACATTGCATTGTTACTATGAAATAATCAAATATGAAGCTCATCCACTTGAACCTCACACATTGAACTGGTTCCATACCACCACAAGCCGTTCCATGTGGTTTAAGGTTCTTTCACTGTTGACCAGGTGGAGATGATGAAGCAGGCAATACAGTTTGAGCTGGAGTCACTGCACATGAGGCCCGATCCTGAGCCTCTGTTGGTGGAAATGATACACGCGGTCAGTGCCCCTGTCATTCCCTTGCAACATCCCATCACCATTCCATTGCCAAATCAAATTTCATTCTAATGGCTGGAACTTATCTCCAATTCCACTGAATTTTCTATCTTGAAAATGAAAACATTGAAGAAAAAAAAGACTAAAAAATAATAATGAACGCCAATTGTAGGCAGCTTACCAGAACAACACGTTGGGCTTGGCGAAGATCTGTCTGGCCGAGAATGTGGAGGACATGAACAGGGAAAGCATCATCAAGTACCTGCAACAGTACCACACCCCGGAACGCATGGTCCTTGCTGGTGGGTGGAAATTTAAAGATTTAAAAGTTTTTAGTTCAAATAATTCGAAAATTTTGAATTGGAGAAAAGACGAAATGCAAAATTCGTTTTTTATCTCATGCATGTATCATGCATACAATTAACTCTCTTCAGTGCACTCATCACCTTCTTACATTCCCGCATACAATTCAATGGGTAATCATTTCCAATAATAATTTAACCAATCATTAACTGAATCACATGTATGCTGAGAGTTGACAATCCATGCTCCTTGAAGGCGTCGGTGTGGACCACGAGGAGCTGGTGGCGCTGGCAGAGAAACACTTTGCAGGCCATGCCGTGTGGGGAAGCAGTCCTCTGCCTGCTGACAATACTCCTGCCCTCTATACTGGAGGAGTGAAGGAGGTTTGTGCATCAATGATGGAGAACACATTGAATCTTTATTTATCATTATTTTTCAATTATATTAAGTGTATAGGTGATAATTGAAATAATCATAAATAATATATAGGTGATAATTAAAATAATCATATAAATTATTAAACAATTTCATTTTTCTACAATTTTTTATTCAACGACTTTGAAGGAAACAGTTTACTAAAAAACAAAGACAATCGTAACACAACCACTAATCATCATTTCATCATTGCACTGTGCACCTCACCAGGTGATCAAGGATCTTTCAAGCGTCAGTCTGGGACCCACTCCGATGCCCGAGTTGGCTCATCTGGTGCTCGGCTTTGAGAGCTGCAGTCACAAGCACGAGGACTTTGTGCCTGTGTGCGTGCTAAACATGATGATGGGCGGCGGAGGATCTTTTTCTGCAGGGGGTCCTGGCAAGGGCATGTACTCGCGACTCTACCTCAACATCCTCAATGAGTTGCTACACCTTCGTACTTCTGCTTTCTTTCATTAAGACTGTCGTGGCCCACAGCAATTTCAATTATGAGATACAAACGTTCTTCCAATCTAATCTAATCTAATCTAATTAGGTGTTTTTTGATTTGTTCTTTCTTGTCGTGTTTTGATTTTATCTTTTAATCAATTGTTGCTTTCATATCGAGAATATTTGAAAGTTTAACCGCTATCATACAATCGCATTAACACTCTTGTCAACTAATGCAACTTCAATCATTTCTCTCCTCCTTGCACACAGACACCACTGGATCCACAACGCCACCGCCTTCAACCATGCATACAACGACACGGGTCTCTTCTGCGTGCATGCCAGCACCCACCCTACCAGTGTTTGTGTCCCATTTCTTATCCACCTTTAAGTTTAATATTTTAAAATTGGAAGATTTAAGAAGATTTTATTTAAACGCCTATGAATCATTTCAATTTTTATTTCAATTTTTTTATTATTTCAATTTCGTTCATTTAATTTTCAAAATAAGAAAAATCGTGTCATTTTTTAAATTCAAATCACTCAAAAATATATGGTTCATTATAATAAGTATTTTTTCTTTCATGACCAAAGAACCTCCACTGCAGCTCAAGGAGCTGACGGAGGTGATAACGAAGGAGATGGTGAACATGCGCAACCATGACGTTGCCACCAACGAGCTGGATCGGGCCAAGAAGCAGCTGAAGAGCATGCTCCTCATGAACCTCGAGGCCAGACCTGTGCTCTTTGAAGACATCGGCAGACAAGTGCTCGCCCACGGACAACGCATGACGTCACAACACTACTGCAACCTCATTGGTGCGTTGTGTCTTTAATACGGCCACTTGCTCCTATAGCTTTTTTTTTTGTTTTTTCTTTTTTTTATGTATATAGGTCAGGAGTTTTAGAAAACTATCCATCTTGACCTCGTTTCAATCACGCAACAAATTACTCACTTCACCATGCAGACAAGGTGACGGAGAGCGACATACAGCGGGTGGCGCACAAGATGCTCAGCACACCGCCCTCAGTGGCTGCCCTGGGAGACCTGCACGAGCTGCCCTCTTACGACAGCATCAAGAACTCCATCACACAACAACTTAACAACAGCCACTCAAATGCATCTCGCTTCATATCGTCCCTTTTCAAATCGAATAAGTCTCTTTGAGTAGCTCTCAAAGCTTTTTTTCATAATTTTATAAATCCAAAAATAAATTGAAATCGGCTTTTAATTTTTTTATATACGTAGTTTGTAAAAAAGCTTGTTAAGTTCTAAAAACTTTAAATAAACGTTTTTGCTTCACCTTTAGTAAGTCTTCCGCTTGATAGTTATGATGTCATCAACTTATTCAACTGATGATTTGTAATCATTTCTTTAAAGTGATTAACGCCTAGAAAGTTGATAACTTCAGTGAGAAGGTGGTGTAAATACTTTATCATCTCCTAGTGTAGCTCTTTGCTTAAGAAACTAGTGAATAATTCAGTTGCCTTTTTCCATGCCATTAAAAGCTCGTCTAGTATAGCAAAACAACTGCACTTTACCAAATCTTTAAACTCATGAAACACTTGATGTTGTAAAGTAATAAGAATTATGATCGTTTGCCTCCTTTTCGTATTTACATCCTCACACTGTCAAATTTTGAAACGTGAAAAAACTGCTTTGAACTTTAAAAATGGGATGCATTGAGCGAGAAAACTTTCGAAGTGTTTCGTCGTTTTCAGCAGCTGAGTTTCTTCTTCAGTGACACTTGAGGCAACTCGTCCACCAGGTGATTATATATGCAGTTGGAACTGGTTGGGTGAGATTTATATTATCAATATTATCAACTTCATGGTTAATAAACTTTGATTTTGAGCTAGTTTGTTGAAATTTCCATTTGCATGTTTTGGCTTTTTGAACCTTTTTTTATAAGAATAATAATATTGTATTTACATTTTGACTTTCGAATAACAGGATTTTTTAATTACTCCGTCGAATATCTGGATGTCGTCACATTTGACCATGCTTATGCCCTTTGAAATATTTTAATATTAATGTATTAATGATACCTATTAGGTGAAAATAATTGATAGAAAATTTTCAATGCATGATCAAAATTTAGTAGTTTACTCTTGTACAACAATCAGTCGAAAAATTTGATGTTGAAAAACCTGTATATTTGATTTGTGCAAAAGTTCCACTAATGTAGGTTGGTTCGACACCATACAGGAATTCCCTTCTTCACTTTTTTTTTTATCTTGTTGACTGAATAACGATTTTCTAAAATTCATAAAACTATACCTCTCAAGTGGTATATAAAGTGAAAGTATTTTTTTTTAATTTATGAATGAATTATATGAAAATGAAGCATTTTAACTGCAGAAGTTTTTTTTGTTGATTAAACTGGATCTTTCATTTTGAGTAAGAATGAACCTTTCTTTTTCTTTGGATGATTCTTGTTTCTTTTTTTTCATAGCTTCAGAATTACTTTCGTTTTTGTTGAAAGTGAAAAGATCCTAAGATAGGTGGAAATTTGAATAATAATTTCTGTTGCTACATAAAAAAAATGACTTATTTATTTCTAAATTTGTTGTTTACAAAAACTACGAGTTGTGTCATTTTATATAACGATATTAGTTCTTTGCCTTTTTCTATTTTACTATATTTATTATCGTTTTAGGTTTGCCTATCTCAGAAAAAAATGATTCGTCAAGAAGTTCAGAAGCATTCGGCCCATACTTTAGAATTTCGAAATTTAAAACGGACTTTTGATATGTATTTGAATGAACAACTAAACCAAGTTGATAATGATGAGAAAGCAGACCAAATTTATATCAACGCTATGATTCGAAGTGAATACAAAGATGTCAAAGCTCAGGTAGAAGAACAAGAAGCCAAAAAACTACGACTAGCAAAAGAACCTGATTTGAGTGACCTAGGAGTGATCAAACCAGAAGAACAGCCATCTTCAGACCCTGCTGTCTCCACTGGTTCAGAGCTAATGTTACTTCCCCAAGCGGAAAAACAAAAAAACACTTCAATGGTTACAATAGGAGACCAAAACATGTTAGTGCCAAGAAAAGCTCCAATGCAGGTGAAGCCAGTTTGGCATGCTCCATGGAAGCTTTCCAGGGTTATCAGTGGTCACGGAGGGTGGGTTCGTTGTGTAGATGTTGAGCCAGGGAACGAATGGTTTGTGACTGGTTCTGCAGATCGTATCATCAAGATATGGGACCTTGCTGAAGGCACTTTGAAACTGTCACTAACTGGTCATATTAGTACAGTGAGAGGTGTACAGGTTTCCAAGAACCATCCTTATTTGTTTTCATGTGGAGAAGATAAGCAAGTTAAATGCTGGGATTTGGAATACAACAAAGTCATCAGACATTACCATGGTCACTTGAGTGCAGTGTATGGTTTGGATCTCCATCCAACCATTGATCTACTGGTCACATGTGGTCGGGATGCCACTGCTCGTGTGTGGGATATGCGCACCAAGGCACAGATTCACTGCCTTAGTGGACACAGCAATACAGTCTCCCAGGTTAAATGCCAGGCTTCTGAACCTCAAGTGATCACTTGCTCTCATGACAGCACCATCAGGTACTGGGACTTGGTGGCAGGCAAAACAATAACAACCCTCACCAACCACAAAAAGAGTGTTCGTTCCATTGCCATCCACCCCAACTTTAACATGATGGCCTCTGGCTCTCCAGATAACATAAAGCAATGGAAGTTCCCTGACGGCAATTTTTTACAAAATATGACTGGCCACAACTGCATCATCAACTGCCTAGCCTCCAATCGAGATGATGTTTTGGTCTCGGGAGGAGATAATGGCTCCATGTACTTGTGGGACTGGAAGTCAGCCTATAATTTCCAGAAAATACAGACCACCATCCAGCCAGGCTCCATTGCATCTGAAGCAGGCATTTTCGCCATGACATTTGATAGGGGAGAAAGTCAGTTAATCACCTGCGAGGCAGACAAAACCATCAAGATTTACAGGGAAGATGAAACAGCTTCAGAAGAGACCCATCCTATTGTTTGGAAGAGTGAGATCATCAGAAAAAGATTTTAAATTTTGACTTATCTTCCTATATTATTAAATAACCGCAGACTGAATCATATAGATTTATTACCAACGTTATTCTAACCTTATTGATTTTTTCCCAATCAATTTTAAATAAAACTTTAAGCTTTTCATTTTTAAAATTTCAGATAAATAAACTGGTAAAAAATACATCACACAAGTTCTAATTGCAAGACAATTGTATCCATTCAAAAAAATAAATTTATGATAAATTATCATTTAAGTATTTTTTTGAGTTTTCATAAACTGAGCATGTGAATAAATTATGTATGCAAAAAGTTAAATTTCACTCTCCAAAAAGACTTAATTCAAATTTTTTTCACAAATGTCAAAGCAATTCGTTAATTTTTAAAATACAAACGTCTACTTGATATTTGTCGGTCATTGCATCAATTAGTGAAACGCTAGAAAAACGTACTTGTCGTCTGGTTGAGAAACATTTTGAAAATTATTCTGAACAAAAAGCCAACCTCGTCATTGTAGCGCTTCATTTCGAATTTTTCGAGAGGTTTCACAGACATAAAATTGACCTCAAAAAGAGTCATATTCCTGTATTCTAGGCCGGTGCCCAGTGGCGCAGACTTGAAATGTATTGAAAAGACAATTTAAAAAATTTTAACGATTGCTCAATTTTAATTCAAAAAACGATCAATATATTTATGGAAAATACCGATTCTGTGCTGTCCAATGGCTGGAAGGTGAAGTCACATTTTGGTCGCTCAATTGGATGCACTTTTGCTGACTTCCTCAAGTCCAAATCTAGAATATTTGGTGTTGCATCGAAAAGTCAGTGTGAGTAAAATATATTTTTCAAGAAAGAAAAACCAGATGAATTATTTTTAAGCGGATGGTTTTCGTATTTGAAACTTCTTAACTGGGAAGAAGATCGACATTGAAGTTCTTCTTGGGCACATCAACATGGCTTGTTGCCACTAGATCCGGTGCCATCGGCATGGGAACCACTATTTTGAAAACAACGGGTGAAATGGTTAAATTGAAATAACTTGATCTTCAAAATTGAATCACGGGCCTCAACCAGAATATGAAAATTGGATGAGGGTAGATGGGGTAACAGATGAAGAATTCAAGACCACGACATTATTAGAGTTTCAAAGGGTAATTTAAAAGATTATTTTATTGAGTGTACAAATTTTCGAACATAAAAAGATAAAGTTCATTTGAAATTGTAAGTTTAATTCAAACATGTTAACTAAAAAGTGACCAAACTTTCTAAAACGGTATGTTCAACTGCCCTGGTATATTCAGTAAGTTTTCTCAGTCTTTTTTCCAACCTTGCCTTTATTATAATCTTTGAAAAATGTATGAACTGTAAAACAAGAGTAATTGCAAGAGTCGTAACATGTAGAAGCATTACCACATCAATTACATTACCTTTCTGGCCGCTTGTATGAATTTGTTGAGATAAATTTGTCTGAAAATCCAATCTTCTGATATTTCTGGGGTAAATGTTCCCGATGGCGCGGGTGCCTACAGTGATGATAAGTATGAATGCTTTAAATTGTTAAAAGCTAGTTTTATTCAAAAGGTTATAAAATGCCTGTTGTCAAAATAGTTACCATGTCTGGAGGTATGATCAACGTGTCGTCATATTTTCCAGGTTCAAAAAATTGCTTTTCTTCAGTGATCTCCTTCAAAGGAATTTTCGGCGTTAATATTTTTGTACAAAATGAGTTTTTTTTAAATTGTATACTGATTATATACACATGAAAACTGCGTGAGTTTGAAACTATGAAGAAATTATTTCAAAGAACCTTGTATTTTTCTAGTCTACTTTTTCTTTCTTGGACTATGAAATCTTTTTCGGCTTCATTCAATGGACGTCCTCCTTCATGTTAGTTGTCGTACTCTTTTGTCAATTAAATTTCAAAATAAATTTTCATTATATTTTCTACAAATGCTTTATGAAATGTTGTTATAAAAACACTTTTTAGTGTTCTCTTTTTGAACTATTAATATTATTAATGTTCTTTGATACTATTCTCATTACCCAGTTTAGGTGTCCAAGAAAGAAGGTTTTTTTTTTCGTTTTGTTCCTCAGTTCTGAGCTTACAATAAAACTCTTCCAACTGTTTAATTAACAATCACTTGATAAAAAATTTAATTTGTTAAATGCCGGGAAAGCAACTGAGGCGCATTCTTTGATATTATTGGATAATTTGCTCATTATATTTTTGTTAGAAGAAATGTATGTTTGAAACCTCAAGTTCGTACTTCATCCGCAAAGCAGTTTCACATTTTGGCATTTCGAAAATATATATTTGAATTTTTTTAAAGCATAAACACTGTGAATCAATGCACAAGACACTTTAAAAGTATTTACTTTCGTTACTATAGACATGCTCATGTTTAAATGTGAACACTAGAGAAAACATACTTACTTTAATTTACAAAACTATTTATAATAATCTTTCTCAAATTAAATTCAAAAAAAATTCGAAAAATTAAATAATAGGATAATCATTTTCCTTAATAAATATAAATATATATTTTCCATAATAGTCTATATCCAACATCAAAACTCTCCTATTGTAGCCTTTTTCTATGGAACATTCTTCCTCCTAACCTCACCTTTCTCACCTTTTCTTTTTTCCATAAAACTCTGACAACTAATCTGTTTGAACAGTTTCTAACCGATTGTTCTTAAATAATTCTCAACTAGCGCCTCATAAACACCTCAGTCCTCTTAGCCTCGATAGTTTAGTTCATTACTATCATAATTCTTCTTGTTTTTCTGTTTTATTGCTCGGTTCCATCTCAACCTAAGTTTCTGTCAATGGATTCAGACAATCTTCACCATCAATATCTTTTCCATTATACTCGATCTCATACCCCTTGTTTTTCCACTTCTGCCAATTCAAACTTATTTTACTCCGACTTATTCATACTCTAATATTTCAAGCTTTCATCAGTTCGATTCTCAATTTTATACTCATTTTCACTCTGACTATTCGTAATTTTCAACTACTATTTATATTATTGTTTTATAACACGTCTGGCCTTGTGGCATAATGATTTGCCTATACTACTGTCACAGTGTGACCAAGTGAGCCCAGGTTTGAGCTCTAAAAGCCGCCACTCAATTAAAATACAGACGCCGTTTTGGAGTACCTAATCCTCTAGTAGCTCACAGCGAGTAAAACCATTTTCATGGCAGCGCCCTTAAACAAAGTGCCCACAGATACGATAAAAATTCCTTGGTCAGATTAGATTAGATCAGAATGATCTCAGCCGGTTTTGATGTTGGTTTTCAAAACTGAACGTCTTTCATGCCACGGCTTAAAAACCTCTAATTGTCAAAACCGACCAATCATTTTGTCATAATTTCAGTCAAAATCTCAGATAATTTAGAAAAAAAAAAGAATTGACGGCTGGTTGTCCAATCATGAAGCTGTGTAGCATATACTTAATCATAGGCGTTCTGGTTTTCTTGACGTTGAGCAACTGAGCGACCATTTGGATTCGAACCCAAGCTTAGTTTTCAAAGCACTTTCCAACGCTAGCTCGAGGCCTTTTAATCTATTCTAAAGAGCCTTTCAGCATTTTGTTCAAAGGCACTTCCAGAGAAATGGCTTCATTTGCTGCTTAGTTAATAGGTGGCTAGCACGGCGTCTGGTTTTTACCTGAGTAATCTTCTTTTCACTCAACACTGTATTAGACTTTATTTTAGTATAATATACCAAAACAAGCGTTATTGTTAACATGTTTGAAAAGTTAATTTTATAATCATAAAATCAATTTTTAAGTCAAAATTGAAAAAAAATGATTTCCAACAGACTTAAATGAAATAATATTGGGAGTAGAAATCATAAGAGATTTGCACTAATCGCTTTAAAATAATTTTTATGATTGTGGTAAATGAGATGATAATGTATAGCATAAGTAATAAAATTTCAAGTGAAGCTGTCAAAACAAAAATGAATAAATAATAGCCACGTCAACATGAAAGTATTTTGTGCCTTTGATCACTCAAAGTAACCGCATTCATCACAAGCGCACTGACTTTGCCTTGACGTGAGGTAAAGCTAATGTTCGAGAAAAACTTAAGAGACGAAGTAACTAACGTAATTTTAATATATACATAAAAGTCACTGATACAAAAGGTAACTATAAAACCGCACGAGTCACCACTTGTCGCTCAGAACCCTCTTGGCGACTCGTTCGTCGTCGAAGTTGACGTGGAGAAGGGTGGCATCTACCAGCACCAAAGACATACGCGAAGGAGCTTTGGCGAACGGCGTCCACTTGCCTTCTTGCGTCTCATAGGTCCATATGTCGTCCTCCTTGGCCCGTCGGTGCTCTCGTCCGAGTGACAAGATGTTTTGGTTGAAGACAATGAAGTGACCCACCGAGCGACCGGCTAGTGTGCTAGTCAAGCATGTCCACTGGTTCTCGGCCACCGAGTACCTTTCTATTGCGATCTTGTTTTTCTGCTGGTCGAAGCTGTGGTAGCCAATGCCTCCGAGGACATAGATGTGCTCGTTCAAGGCCTCCATCTCGTGCAGCCTTCTCGGAAAGTACATGGGCTGCTTGTTGCTGTAGGCGTTTTCCTGTGGGTCATACTCCACCATGTTGGCCACTGCCTGGTTATTACTGCCTGGGGTCACTCCTCCACTCAGGTAAATTTTTCCACCCAGCACGCACCCTGCATGGCCATAAGTGGCTTCTGGAAGAAGTGCAAGCTCAGTCCATGAGTTGGTGTACACGTCATACACATCCACAAACTTGATGATGGTGATGCCACTGGCCTCGTGAGGTAGGTCTATCAAGCCTCCAAAGCAGTAGATCTTAAAGTTCAATGCAATAATGACAGTGTCCATGCGAACATGCCTGCACGGAGCCAACACAACAAGTGACAGATGACGAGGATCAAACCTGACCAAACTGTTCACGTTTGTTCCTCCTCCGCTATCCACCACTCTGAAAATGTACAAAAAATTTTCCACCTCAGCTACTCTGCAATCTCTGCATGCATATGAATCTCCTGACAGGCGATAATACTTGTTGGTGGCTACTTCAAAGGCCACAATTTCAAAAGGATGTGGGGTGGAGTTGTGAAAGATGAGCACAAGAGACTTTGTGACTGATCTGACTTGATTGCTGATGAAATACTTTGGGTGATGTGTTAGAAGCTCCTCGTGGAAAGTTAAACCGGCATCAAAAACACCTTTCAGCTCGGGCATGAGAGTCAATAGAGCATGACCTTGCTGGAGTGATGACTTTGCAATCAAGCCCACCCTCACACACTTCATCAGGTCTGAAGCATGTGTCAACCTTGAGTTTGTTTCTTTCAGCCACTCAGCTATGTAGTTGAGCAAATTTAACTCTGCACTAGTTTTTAATCGGTCATCTTCTAAATATGACTTCAATGTTTCAAATTGTGTTGTTAAAAAATATGGTGTAACAGCAAAAGAATCAAACTCTTTCAAGATTCTCTCATTGAAATTCTCCATGACCTTAGTGAGTGAATAAACGTCTGCAATTTGTATGAACTCCTCTGCATTTGAAAAATTAATTTCTGAAATTATATAATCACTGCACAAGTTGAGAACGGTTGGAATTTGAAGATGGTTGGCTGTATTGAGAACATCAATGAGTGTATTGAAGCTGAGATGCATGGCCCCTGTGTAAATGAAGTCGATAATTTTTTCAAGAGATGGAGCAGTGATGCCTCCTAGGTCAACCACGTCATCCTTTTTCTCTTTCATATAAACTCTCAACATGGCTCTGAAGTATTCACTGGTTGCTGCTAGCACCACTTTGTGCACCTGAAAATTCGAAAAAATAAAAATAGGTGGTATTAAAAAGTTTTTAAATAAAAAATATAATCTACAATAAATATGTGTAAACTATTACCCTGATCGATTTTCCTTCTGCGGTAACAGTGAAGTCACAGAGTTCGTCATTTTGTTGCAAGTTTCTTATGTTTTTTAAAAATTCTTCACTGTAATATTTTATGTTTGATACACCAGTTTCTTTATTCTCATTCATTTTCGGTTTAGCCTTTCAAGATTTTTTTATAGAATAACTTAGTGTAGAAAGATTTTTAAACAATCAACCTATCGATTTATGAAATCAATATTATTCAAAAAATCTTATTATCAGTTCAAAACACCAAAAACATTTACAAAACCTGAATTACATTACAAGAACTTAAGCAGGTGTTTGAATTGTAAACAATGTCTAGACAGTCCATCTGAAGCCAAATTATTTTCAAAATCTTTAACCAAAATTTTATAAACTACAATTTTTTCGATAATCTGATATAAAGAAACATCAAAATTGTTGAATTTTTTCATGATATATGAAAATAATTTTTTTATTAGTTTAAGGTCCAGTTAGACTAGCAACGAACTTATTTATATATATTTTGCCTAGCGATTCGAAAATTAAAAAGTTTTGATACACTGAAGCACATTACTTTGTATGAATATGTTTTATTATTGTTATACTTAAACACATTCAGCCACTTTAATGAAAATAAAAAATCCTTTTATTTAGTTATTGCATGCATTTTCAGACTCAGTAAACTTCATGTAAGCAACTTTATCGTAAATAAATTTTAAAAATTATAGATATTTACATGAATGGAAATTGAAAGAATATCCTATTCTTTAGAATCATATTTGAATGGTGATTAAAATACCAAAAAAAATCAGTTAGGCAGTCCCATTTATAATAATTCTGCTATTTTTTTCTTATAAATATCAAAAATGTTGGATGCGTAATCAATCGCAGATTTAAAGCATTTTTCAAAAATTGCTTGTGAAGTAATCTTGGATGCTAAAGAAAAAATGATATCATGGTTTTTGTTAAGAACAAATGTAATTGAAGTAAGAGAGAGTTCTTGTTCAAGAGTGGGGTTGATAATGATATTATCATCGACATCAATGGCCACATTGACAGCTGCAAAAGCGTTTTTTTGAGGCATGGCTGATTCAAGGAGAGCAGCCGATATGGCATTCACCAAGCATGCCAACATGGAACCATCATTGTCCAGTTCTTGCACAACTACAGTCAAACTATTTTTAGAAAATTCTTTCACAAGTATAGAATCTGTACAAATATTTGTTAGATATTCTTCTAATCGAAGTTTTTCTTGAATCTGACTGCTGATCTTTGGTTTGAAATTGACTTCAATGTGCATATCAGTAAACATTTCTTTTGATTGTTTAATCTCATTGGGTCCATAGATTGATGCCATTACTGATGTGTTTTTATGGCTGAACTTTGCTGAGCCATCTGACTGTTTAACAACCGAGAGCTCGCAAGAGAAATCTGAGTTCATCTGTAAGTAGTTTGAAATTTATATAATTTATGGAAAAGTTTCTATCTTCAACGATAAGTCTAATAGAACACTACTTTTATTAAAAAAAACTGAGTTAAATTTGAAATATGAATAAACTGAACTTTTTATATTACAAAAATA
>OX387249.1:1612054-1614554 GCA_947562095.1 Branchellion lobata | reverse complement strand
CCACACCACCTCTCATCCACTACACCACCTCTCATCCACCACACCACCTCTCATCCACCACACCACCTCTCATCCACCACACCACCTCTCATCCACCACACCACCTTTCATCCACCATGCCACCTCTCATCCACCACACCACTCCTGATCCACCACACCACCTCTCATCTACCACACCACCTCTCATCTACCACACCACCTCTCATCCACCGCACCACCTCTCATCCACCACACCACCTCTCATCCACCACACCACCTCTCATCCACCACACCACCTCTCATCCACCACACTTCCTTTCATTTTACCACGTTTTCTTTCCTCACTCAACTATCTTAAATCCTATCGTTCATCACATTTTATATTTTAATATAGTTGATAAACTACACTCCACAAACCCCTCGCTCTACCCTACCAAACTGCACCACACCACGCCACACCACGCCACACCACACTACACCACACCACACCACACCAAATTGTCCTCCAGAGCGCAAGCGGCAGTCCAGCAGGGTATCGTTGTCTGTGCACGCAGGCATTGACAAGTCGTGCAAGGAACTGCACAGACACTTGACAGCCCTTGAACACTCCAAACTCACCCTCAAGGAACACCTGGATAGGTATTTGTGGTTCTTGTCGCCTTGTTGTCACTGTTTTTATTGATATTTTCGTAACTTGAGTTGAAACTGTTGCTGTACCTGAGGTTGCCATGTCCTATACAAGACAATACAAACACGAATATTATTATAGTGGCATTAACCCCGTAGAGTTTCGATGTCCTATTGTTAGTATTCTCTGTTATTTGTGTTACTTTTTCATTACTATCAATATTGTTGTTATTATTATTTTTATTATTATTATTTATATTTTTATTATTATTATTATTATTATTATTATTATTATTATTATTATTATTTCTTTATTTTTTTCATTTTTATTTTTATTTTTATTGATCACATTGGTGTTGGTTGTGCCGGCATTTATTCTGTGGTGTAACTCAGCGATAATTTCTCACGCCTTTCTTTCTTATTTCATTCGTGTTCAAACAAATTCGCACTTAAGAACCATTTAACTCTTTCTACACCGCGTCGTCTTGTGTTTTTAAACTCTTTCTGACTAATCATAAAACTTGTCGGAATTGCATCACAATACAATAAGACACATGACTATACAATAAAATACAATACAATTAAATAAAATACAATAAAATGAAATAAAATACAATACAATGAAATAAAATACAACAAACTACAAGGATATACCTTACAATACAATAGAATATAATGCAACACCATAAAATACAATACATTACAAGGTTATACATTACAATACAATGAAATACAATACACTACAATACACTACAAAGTTATAAATTATAATACCATAAAATACAATACACTACAAGGTTATACATAACAATACAATAAAATGATTAGTATTGATATGGTGGAATTTGTCTTTTGGCTTTCAAAACATTTTGTTTGAAGTACTGTCTAACGTGATACAGGTCTTACAAGAGGGTGTCTGAGGTGTTCAAAGAGTTGAAACAAGAGTGGGTGTGGTGTGGTGTGGTGTGGTGTGGTGTGGTGTGGTGTGGTGTGGTGTGGTGTGGTGTGGTGTGGTGTGATGTGGTGTAGTGTGGTGTGGTGTGGTGTGGTGTGGTGTGGTGTGGTGTGGTGTGGTGTGGTGTGGTGTGGTGTGGTGTGGTGTGGTGTGGTGTGGTGTGGTGTGGTGTGGTGTGATGTGGTGTAGTGTGGTGTGGTGTGGTATGGTGTGGTGTAGTGGGGTGTGGTGTGGTGTGGTGTGGTGTGGTATAGTGTGGTGTGGTGGGGTGGGGTGTGGTGCCGTGTGGTGCCGTGTGGTCTGGTGTGGTGTGGTCTGGTGCAGTGTGGTGTGGTTCGGTTTGATGTGAAGCTTTTTGTGAATTGAGGTGCAGAGAGGATGGGGGAGAGATCTGCATAATTCTGCTGCTATTGTGGTAGCGTGTATAATTCAATAGAAGACATGTGCTATGATAACGTATGATGATCTTGCCCTAACATCAACAACCAAAAAAACAACAACACTAACAACAACTTTAACAAAAACACCAACAATACCAGCAATCGCCACTACCACCAACACAACGAAAACAACAACACAAGAACAACAACAACAACAACACTACAACTACAACAACAACACAAGAACAACATCACAACAACAATAACAACACAACAACAACACTACAACAACAACACAAGAACAACAGCACAACAACAACACAACAACAACAGGATGAAGGCGAGGGAGGACTCGTTGGTGGCACAGCTGGACAGCAACAAGAACAAAGCTTGTGCGTCCTTCTTATCGAATCCACTTTTCGTCGTTAAGTCGATGAGCACAATGTTTTGTTTTTCTGAAGAGCTAGCAACGAATTTATAGAAGAGAATTTTTCAATCTCAAACCACTGCTCATGATAATTTTTACTCTTACTTTCACCATCAACACCACCTTCTACTG
>OX387249.1:1604554-1609554 GCA_947562095.1 Branchellion lobata | reverse complement strand
AGTAGCAACAACAACAACAATAGTAGCAACAACAACAACAATAGTAGCAACAACAACAACAATAGCAGCAGCAACAACAACAATAGTAGCAACAACAACAACAATAGCAGCAGCAACAGGAAACGCTCTGGAAAGCAGAACAAAGGAAACAAAGGCAATCCCAAGGGTAACTTCCAGTCTGGTTTTCCCTTTTCTATTATATGACCTTCCTTCTTCATATAACCTTCTATATTCATACGGCCTTCCTTATGCTTATGGCCTCGAAGCTCTACGGGGTCATGCCACTATAATAATATTCGTGTTTGTATATGGATTATCTTTTTATATTCCTTCGAATCTCCTCCATTTGATCTTTTTTCAATCTTTTTGTTTCCCTTTTATGTCTGTTTCCAATTTGTTCATCCATTGCTTCTTCATTCACTTAAACCGTTGACTCACAATACGAGAACAAAATGAAGCTTCATATGCTTGGTGTGTCTCCACGCTACCTCGCTATCGCTTCATTTTCAGGAGGTGTGAGCCAGCAGAACGGAAGCGATGACAGGACAGAACACGCTGTCGATGGACCATCTACAGACGACAAACGAGCAGATGTGAGTGACAAAGGTTCGAAGAAATGTGCGGAGGAAGAGTTGAAGGGTGGTTCTGAAATCATCAACGGGAGTACAAGCAACTGAGGTGGTGGAGGGGTGACGTGGCGGGGAGGTGTTTTTGTGTCATTCTCATGATTCCTGGGGTTTGATTTGAATAAGGAAGATTTTGAATGAGATTTTAAGGAGGTTTTAAAGAAGGTTTTGAAGAGATTTCAATGAGATTTTAAGGAGGTTTTAAAGGAGGTTTTAAAGAGATTTTAATGAGATTTTAAGGGGGTTTTAAAAGAGGTTTATAGAGGATATTTTAATGAGCTTTCAAATAAATAGGAACTACCACGATGTAACTTTTTGACAAAGATTTTACGAACAACAAAAACTATTTTATGAATATTCAATCTTCAAAATTTATCTCATCTCCTATTCACCTTGCTCCGAACTCCTATTGAACTCTTATGCCTCTACCACCTACCTACTAATCCTACTTCGTGCTCTAATCTTACATTTCCTACTCTACATATTCAGACGTTTTTTGGTTTGGGTACATGACACTCTTATTTTTGTTTATCATCACCCAGTAAGGATTCCTTCAGGTACTTTTGTTGCAGGCAATACACTATACACCGAAGAATAATTGAGAAATACAAAAAAATATTATTAACGCAATATTTATTTAATAATCCTTTTTACTATTCTGCAATCGCTTTTCTCACTCCACAACAGCTAACTCATAACTCAAACATTCAATCCATTATACACCTTATACAAAGTCTTTCAAAAGTTAAATCCTTTTTGAGTTTTTTCAAAATGCCAAAATATCCCGCAATAAATAAATAACTACACTTTTTGACTTTCTAACCGAATTGCATCGCCCATCCCTGGAGGCTCTTCTGTGTATCTTCGTGAGTAGTCACGAACTTTGTGATCGAGGTGTGCTTGTCGCTTCAATGCTTGACCAATTGTTGTGGTGATTGCTTACATGACGGCTTGATTGGTTGTTTGGTTTTTTCAAAGCGCTTCATTTTTTTATACTTTTTTTTGTTTTCTAGAATACAAAATGTTACTTTCAATATATTTTGCTTTCACTTTTAATCAGATAATAATACTACTACTACTACTACTACTACTACTACTACTACTACTACTACTACTACTACTACTACTACTACTACTACTACTACTACTACTACTACTACTACTACTACTACTACTACTACTACTACTACTACTACTACTACTACTACTACTACTACTACTACTACTACTACTACTACTACTACTACTACTACTACTACTACTACTACTACTACTACTACTACTACTACTACCACCACTACTACTACTACTACTACTACTACTACTACTACTACTACTACTACTACTACTACTACTACTACTACTCCTACTACCACTACTACTACTACTACTAATAATAATAATAATAATAATGATATAATAATAATAATAATAATAATAATAATAATAATAATAATAATAATAATAATAATAATAATAATAATAATAATAATAATAATAATAATAATAATAATAATAATAATAATAATAATAATAATAATAATAATAATAATAATAATAATAATAATAATAATAATAATAATAATAATAATAATAATAATAATAATAATAATAATAATAATAATAATAATAATAATAATTAATAAATAACAACAAAAATAATAATAAAACATCGGCTACTTATATTTTCCTTAGGAACAAAAGTTCTTTGTTCAATCGTCATTTACACTCCATGCTCTTCCGCCACCCATGCCTCTTGTGTTGTCATGCATCTCACTATTCCATGCAGTAGGGGCATTGTGCAGGCGGCTACAGACGTTAATAAGTTAATGAACACATATTCTTCTGTGTATTCAGTATATAATCTCATTCTTCGGATTTTCAAAAACTCCCTGTATTTCAAGATGCCCTGTTATGGTATATGCAAGTTGATTTGACATTATTCGTACCTTATCCATCTCACTCTCGAGTATTTCATGCATTTTAGGCAACGATAAGTTTCCAAGGGTCTTGCTATAAAGCGAAGCTGCTCTATTTTTGGCTAATGCTGAAAGCACTATACGAAATTCATTGCTGATTCTAGGTGCATTCCTTGTTTCCATAGTTATATTCAGTATTATTTGTATCGACTATTATCGCAACTATGTGGTTTCTTTGATTTCTCAACCTTTCAGACCAAGTGGTACTCAGTTGAGGGCGTGATTGCAGTCATTCTCTTTTGTTGGGAGGTGTCTCAAAAGTTTTAAAGATTATCAGCTTATGTGATGTTGTGTGTTGTGGTTTATCAGTTCTTCAAGCTGAGGCGTTGACATAGGGAAACTGACTCTTTTCTTTCCGAAAAATTGAGAGGTGGTTTGAAAGTGAATTTTGCTGAGGGTGATAGATTATATATTGAGTACTGATCACACATATGCACTTGTTTCTTAAAAGTATATTTGCAGTTTTCTTGCCTCCGCTGTAATCTTCATGTTAATAGAATTCAACGACAACTAGGAATTGTGTTTTTTTCCTTTTGACATCTCACTCAGTCCCAATCACACGTGTGGAAACCCATAGCGTTTCCAAACCCAAGCGATTAAATTGAAAATTGCAAATTCAGATCGTATTTTACTTGAAAGTTTTTCCAGTTTATTTTGTGAACTTTTATTGGAAATTGCTAAAGATTTTCATTCACAAACTTCGGCCAATATGAAAGGTACTTATTGTATATTTAATTGTTTATATAAACATGTCTCTTTATTTTTAAAATTGAAATTACACTTTCCAGAATAAATTTATACACGCCATTTCATTACTACTTTAAAATTTTGTTGTCTGTTACAATTTATCACTTCAGATTTTACATCAAACCATTTCAAACGGATATTTATTTTGAAATGGTCTCAAAGAATAAACAATTTCAACACAAAAATTGACTGGACAGCGTAAATGATGATGATGTTGATGTGAAAATCGGTTGCTTGGTTGCAGTAGTCCGCTATGCAAGAGTCATAGCCTGGTCGTGCAAGGCACGTTTCATACACAGAAGCTCCTCTCTCACACCTTCGTACCACTTTGTCTCTAACGTATTCGGCCTTTTGGTCATTTTAGTGCAGGTTTGAAAAAAACTGGAATCTTTTTTTGAATTACTCATCTTTAAGTTTTTATAGAAATAACAACATGTAAATATTAATTTTTAATAAGTACGAAAACCCCTCAAACTCCATGACAACAACAAAAATCAGCAAACACGGCTACAATACATACAAACGAACTGAGCAGCAAGTGCATCCTCCCACGAAGTTGTCGCCTGCTCCTGCGCACATGGAGACCCTTGATGAAACACAATTGGCACATTTCAGAGCTCCACAAAGCTCTATTGTCAACAACGACAACGCAAATAATGTCACAAACATAATTTTCAAAAGGTTCGATGTCGTTAGAAATTATAGTAACGTAACCGTTGAGTATTTTTTGTAGCTTGAATATAAAAATATTTTATATCAAGTACTACAGACTCAAAATATGTTTTTTTAAATTATAATTTTTTTACTAAAATTTACACTTAGTTGCATTTTTTAAATCTTCCAACCGCTCAGAATTTTTTTCATTTATCAAATCAACAAAAACACTGCAAGTTCGGAAAATCGAGGCCCTGAAAAAGATTCAAAAAGGATTTTAACTGAGATGTGAAGTCGTATTTTCGTTCACCTCTTATTCAACTTTTGATGACTTATTAAGCCCATCCAACTCTTTTTATTTATTTAATTAACTATTTATTTAATCTTTTTTTAAATTAATTATTTATTTATTTAATCCTGAATGCCACGTTGTTTCAGTAAAACTAGAAGAGAACTCTGAAGAAAGTATTTCTTGTACTTATTGAAAATACAAAAGCACATGCTACAAAAGTAATACAATACAATAAAAATACAAATATAATTATAGTGGCATTAGCCCCGTAGAGTTTGGAGGCCACTATAGTAAACTATGGCATAATTCTTAGCGAGCTAGGTAGTGAAGCATAAGGCTCAGGGTTCGATTCCGGGCTAAGTTAAGGTCTGGGTTGTAAAAAATAACTCAAGTAAAGAACAAACGCCATGCTAGAGTGGCTTAGTCACCTAGTGACCAAGACGAGTTAAACCGTTGCTATGGGAGCAATACAAACGTATTGTTTAGATATTTTTTTTGAGTAATTTTCCATCGTCAATTTCAATGATAACCCACAATTTATAAACTCCACACGATCTCTCTGATTGCTTTGTCACCTTTTTATTCTAGTTTATTGGTTTTGTCAAGTTAACCATGGTTGCCTCAGCTTGTGACGGTTTCAGCTTTTATCCGGATTTGGTAGTTGAAAACTACCGAAAAATATTTCAAACTGTTTGTTAGTTT
>OX387249.1:1597054-1602054 GCA_947562095.1 Branchellion lobata | reverse complement strand
TTAGTATTATTAAGAAAGAACCACGTGGTTAATACTGCAAATACATCTATTATTATTAACGTGTATTATTAGGAAACCACGTGGTTTTATGACGCTGTGAAGACCTTCATCGGCACTGTGTACACACTACAATGTTCCATCAGGCATAAACTCTCCTGCTACTAATACTAATCATGAAAGCGATATTAAGACTATTTCGAATACCTTCACTGATGTTATTACTTATAACATACTTCTACTCATTCTTTCACTTTTTTGTGTTTCGTAGACTTTTTTAAGTCAACTTCAGACATAAAGTGAACGTGTCACAGAGCATGGCGAGCAATCGAAATGGAAAAAAAATCAAATTAATACAAAACAATACAATACAAAACAAAACAATACAATACAATACAATACAATACAATACAAAACAAAACAAAACAATACAATACAAAACAAAACAATACAATACAATACAAACGAATATTATTGTAGTGGCATTAACCCCGTAGAGTTTCGAGGCCACTCAAAAACGTCTATTATTAAAACTATTGTGAAAAATTAAAAATTGAATAAAAGAAGTAAATAAATGAAAATAAAAATAAACTAAAAGTTAAAAAGATAGATGGCTATAAAGCAATGAGATAACATGGAAAGTTAGAATTGAGAAATAATTTGTTCTCACATCAGGTAACTATTGAAGGAGATTTTATGTTACAGAAAATAGTTACAAAGAATAGTTACCACAACTTAACATAGGAGAACAGTCAAAATGACTAAAACTGTAATGTTACAAGAAAGCTGAAAATGTCAATAACAAACTGCCCATAGTATTAATGAGTCTCAAAAATTAAAGAATTGATTCATAACTTAAAACCATTTAAAATATATATCGACGACCATTTTATTCAGGTTTTTCTGTCTTTTTTCCTCTTCAGCCAGTTTCCATATTCACACTGGAGTCTGGATACCGTAATTACTTGCAAAGCGTTTCAACACTCGCTCACTTTCTTGTTAAGTTTGCAGACGGTATTCAGGTATCCGTTGGCTGGCGATTTCACTGCAATGTCTGTATTCAAACGAGAAAATTGTGGATGTGGCAATTTTTGAATAATTGTAACAAAAACTATAACTATTGGATGAATGAACAATGTTCTAACAAATATGTGGCAACGTACATTTTGATTGGTTAATAAAAAAAATTTAAATAAACTAAATAAAAATAACGGACATCAACGACCACACACGCTTGAGCGAGACCGGAAACTAACCACAGATTTCTTGATTACTATTACCATTACTATTACTACATAAAATGTTATTTATGTTATAATTATTTTCAAGATAAGTACTAATATTATTAATACTACTTTTACTCTTATTATTCATACTTTTTTCATTATTGTTTTCAATAAAATCTAGACAAACGCTGCAAATGTTACAGAACATGGCGAACCATCGAAAAATGAAAAAATGAAATCAGCAATAAGTGAACTTTACAAGAATTGCCGAATGTTTGTTACACAAAATTCAACAAAATTAATATAAATCAAATAGTAGGATCTCGAAACATTTAGAATCTGATCATAGTTTGTATTCACATCACATAACTCTCCAAGAAGTTTTCATGTTTTAAGAAATGTTACAAAAATTGAAATAAGAGAAATTAAAATGAGTCAAACTGAGCAAAACTTCAATGTTACAAGACATCTGATAAAATTAAGGAAGTAATTAACATCACACCTCATATTGACAATATTATTATCAAATGTTATCAAGCGTTTCATACGCTTAAAGTAATGAGGGTTCATTTGAACATTTTTTTGCAGTTTGTTGTAAGTTCAATGCTGATTTTTATGAATGATAACATTTAGTTTTTTTTTGTTTTTTTAGTTCGATTGTTCGTCTTGTACTTGTAACATTTCCAGCGTATATATAATAAAGAATAAAAATTAGATTCACTATATAATCAGAAATTGGTGAGCCCTTCAAATTTTATATTCAATAATAGCTTATAACAAAATTAAACTAGTATTAAGGAATGATTTAGTTAACAATAAATGTTAAAAAGAATGACAAAAAAAAGAGAACACTCCAATTAATCAAAACTGTAATGCCACAATAAATTTAAAAAAGTCAAAAACAAAATTGTCTTCAGAATCAAATCAATGAGCTTTAAACCTTGTTTAGTAAATTGAAAAACGGCATTTCTGCAGCCATTAGTGGATAATTTTCTTTCAATGTTTGCATCAAACGAGAAAATGGCGAAATTGGCCATTTAAAAAAAATATTTTAAAATTTTTCGTAACCAGAAAAGACTCTTACTCTTGCACAAGCTTTATAACTAATATATGAAATTTAAATTTTTGAATATTAAATAAAAACAGTTTATATAAAGTAAATATTTGACGGACGGCACAGCCATACACACTTTCGCGCGACTGGAAATGATATTAATACTAATACTAGTCGTAAAAGAAAATGATAACGCAACCATAGCAACGTACAGCAAATAAGATTATTATTTTATTAAAATAAATTATTTACGTATTTTTTGGTGCATGGGTGTATCAATGAAGTCTCCTTTAATAGTCATTATTGAATCATCAATCGGCTACAAATAAAATTATTTAAAAAAATAAAAATAAACATATTCAAATTGAAAACGATGAACCATGAGTATTAGGAGCTTATTAAGTGTTGAAAAGACGGGGAAGGAATTTTTTTTGGTAAAAGTAAATTTTTTTTTCGCACAGATGTGCGTTTGTTTCCGCTTATTATGAAATGGTATAACTTGGCTGGTTGGAGGATCTGATGGAGTTCATAGGGCGGGTTACTGCTGACTTGAAAACAAAAAATGCACTTATTGATTTTATTAAATGACGGTTAAGAAGAAGATAGTTAAGCCTTGTAAGTTTATTAAGCTAAGATTGAACCTGTTTTATATGTTCTTGATCGGCGAATCCACACCATGGAGGTGCTGTTTGCGGGATATAATCAGTTATCTGTTACCTTGATACCTTAATAGGTATGCATCGGTTATTTTAGCGATGGAGAAGATTAAGAGCGAATGGGTATATGACGGGTGTATGATTGAGTTGATACGAAGGGGGTATTCATACACAAAGTTGAGATAGCTGGTATTCGTACCTTTTGAAGTAGAAAAAATCTATGATAGATTTTTGTTGGTGTCTTTGTTTTAGTGCGTTTTATTGGTTATTTGTGTTGGGGAGTTTGTATCGTTTTGTTTTTACTTGTGCGTTTGTATCGGTTTTTTGTGTTTGACTGTTTGTGTAGGTTTTTTGTGTTGGTTTTTTTGTATTGGTTTGGTTGTGTCAATTATACTTGTGTGTTTGTGCTGGTTTATTTTCATTTTTTGTTTTTTCGGCATTTTTATATTGACAGTTATGAAGTGACACATAAGTAACGCTTATGTCCGTATACGGTTTTATTATTGTTATAAACGAGTGAGTATTTTTTGGAATTCATTGGTTAGGCGCAAATTATAAAAAAATTCGTTTTTATGTTCCAACTATTTTTTATAAAAAAGAGTTTTTCTTGTGTTTTTGCTTTAGTTAAAAAAATCGGTGTTATTACTCTTTTTATTTTTATTTTTTATTTTTATTTTCTTAGTTTAAATTTTATTTATTTAAAAAAATATATTTATTTAATCATTATTTTCCGTTATAAGTATTTAAATTTGTTTTTAAATTATTAACTTTTTTAATTTAATATTTTTTTAGTTTTGTCTATGTGATGATTATTTTGTATTATAGACTTTATTACTGACCTTATTAAATCTGTTTTTATTTATCAAAAGCTCATGGTATTCCTATTATTATTTATATTTTTTATTTTTCAAAATAGTAATTGTTTTTATAGTTTTGTAATTATATGATATATTATTTTTTTATTATTTTTTTTATTATTTTTTTTATTGCTCGTTTATGTTGCGATTCGTGCTCTTAATTTTTTTCATCACGTGTGGCAATGGCTGTTTCAATTAATTTACTTGAACAGCTTTGAAACGACAACGTTGATGTTTGTTAATTAAGCTTAATTGGCTCCTTAATTGGGTCATTAAATTTTTATTCTTCAAATTTGTTTTTATGTAACCGCTTACAAAAGTTTGAATAATTTCATTTTTTATTATTATTATTACTTGATGATTTTTTATAATTTTTATTTATAAAGTTATATATATATATATATATATATATATATATAGTTTAAAAAAACAGACAATTTATCCTTTTAAAAATTAATAATTAAAAAAAAATTCAATTGCTGAAACCATATAACTTATATTAACTTGAAAAAATAAAAAATAATTTTTTCATTTACATTATAAATAATATTTCCAAAAGTTATATGCGGTCGTTAGTTTAACCTATATATCACTACTTCTCCCTTTATATAGTTTGCATATATTCGATTATCGACCGCCGCCACATTTCACTTTTTTTTATTTTGTTTTTTCGTTTTTTCGTTTTTTTTGTTTTTTTTTTTTTCGTTTTTTTTCTTATTTCCATTTTTTTTCTTGTTTTTTCTATCTTATTTTTTTTTGAAAAAAAGATTATTGATATTAATTCCCCTTCTCAAACCATTGTCTTCATCATCAATTTTTTTCGTTTTTTTACCTCGTTGTTGTGTCAGAAATTTTTGGCTTGTGGTCTTTTTCTGTTTTTCTTCATTTTGCTTTTATGTTTTATATTCAATTTTTTTTGTTTTTTTTTTTCAGTTTTATGTTTGTTTATTAATTTTTTAAAGTTGTTTTATAACTCACAACTGAAGTTTTTCACTTTCAAAAATTCGACACACACACAAACACACACACACACACACACACACACACACACACACACACACACACACACACACACACACACACACACACACACACACACACACACACACACACACACACACACACACACACACACACACACACACACACACACACAACACACACACAAACACACACACACACACACACACACACACACACACACACACAC
>OX387249.1:1584554-1592054 GCA_947562095.1 Branchellion lobata | reverse complement strand
AAAAATTATATCGATAAAAACAAAAAAAAAGGAGTTTAGATTAAAAAATGTTGCATTTTGTTGGGAAGGGGGAATGAGTATACTTTTGTTGGAAAAAAAATTACAATGAAAACTTATAAAAACTTTTTAATCGAAGGTAAATTTCAAATAACTTTTCATGGCAATTTTTGAATCGAAGAATATTTTTAAATTGTGCGCAAAATAAATTTACAAAAATATAAGTTGAAATGGAAAAATAATAAAGACAAAAAAAACCCGATTTGTGAGACAGGACTCAGAAGAAACTGGAAAAGGATACGAAGCAAAGAAAGTTCGTAAAACCAAATTTTCTGGTGAACTTGAAAAACGTGGGAACTGGAATTTTTTAGTTGAAGCACCTTTTCTGAAGAGCTGAAGAAATATCAACCAAACCTTCCTTTTGTCGTGTTTTCCATTGAATAAAAATCAAGCATGGAAAAAAGTGAATAGATTGCTATAAAATCATGAATAAATTATGAATAAACTATGAATAAATTATAAATAAATTATGAATAAATTATGAATAAATTATGAATAAATTATGAATAAATTATGAATAAATTATGAATAAATTATGAATAAATTATGAATAAATTATGAATAAATTATGAATAAATTATGAATAAATTATGAATAAATTATGAATAAATTATGAATAAATTATGAATAAATTATGAATAAATTATGAATAAATCATGAATAAATTATGAATAAATTATGAATAAATTATGAATAAATTATGAATAAATTATGAAGACAATATGGAAAAATGTGGACAAATTGTAACAAAAACTATCAGAAAAAGGCCAAAAAAAGAATTTATAAAAACAAAACAACAGAGAGGCGGCCAACCGATGGAACAGGCGTCAATAGAGTGAATAAGAAGGCTTGATGAAGAGGAGGAAGAAGAGGAGGAGGAAGAAGAGGAGGAGGAAGAAGAGGAGGAAAAGGAAGAGGAGGAGGAGGAAGAAGAGAAGAGGAAGAGGAAGAAGAGGAAGAGGAGGAAGAGGAAGAAGAGGAGAAAGAGGAAAAAGAAGAAGAGAAGGAAAAGAAGAGGGAAAGAAAGAAGAAAAGGAAGAAAAATAGGAGGGTGGTTCCACTAGAGTGCACATCACTGTTCGATGAAGCGTAACGAACCTGATAATAGGGTTACGATTTGAGAACGTGTGGTGATGAAGGTGGTAGTGGCTGGGGTTTAGGATGGTGTTTGGGTGTGGAGTGCTGGCAGTGGTGGGCAGGTGGCTTTGATTGTGGTGGTATTTGTGTCAAGGGTGCTGGTGGTGGTTTTATTGAGAATGGTGGTTTTAACAAGAGTGGTGATGGTGGTTGTGTTGAAGATGATAATGGTGGTAGCGTTAAGAATGGTGATAGTGGTTGTGTTAAAAATGGTGACAGTGGTTGTGTAGAGTGTTGGGGGTGATTGTAATGAAGGTTATGAATAAGGCTGTCTTTAAGATAGCGATGGTGGTTTGGTTAGAAATGATGGTGGTGGAAATGATGGAAATGGTAAAAGGAGGTTTGTATAAAGAGGGTGGTTGAAGCGAAGAATTTAAATAAAAATATGCGTTCATTTTATTTGTTGTTGTTGCTGCTGTTGTTGACGTTTTTGGTGTTGTTAATGTTGATGTTTTCGTGAAACAAAAATAAAAACAAATGGATAAGAAGATAACGGAGTAAACTTCTGGATGTGTTATTTCTTTTTAAGCACATCCACACACATAAATTGAGGACGTGTTGGTGTGCGTGCTATGAAGATTATGCAATGATTGATGTCTCAGCAGATCTCTCCACACAGCTTCCTTGCGTCCTCCTCTTCTTCTGCGTCCTCATCTTCTTCTGCCTTCTCATCTTCTTCTGCCTCCTCATCTTCTTCGTTTTCCTCTTCATTCTTTTCTTCTTTTTTTATTATTTTTTCCTTTTTTTTTCTTTTTTTTTCATCTTCATTTACATCATATTCTTCATCTTTCGCTTCTTTTTTTCCCATTTATCACTTTTCCACCTTTTTCTCGTTAATATTCATTTTTCAACACCTTTTCTTTTCACTCTGCATTTAAAAAAATACTTTTTGCGTTTTTCACTAATTTTATTTCCATGTTTCCATACTTTCTTATTTTCAATTTTTCTCTTTTCTCAAATACATCACTTCAGCATTCAAGTGTATGCACTACGCCCATTAAGTCACCCAAATTCACCTTTATCTTTCGAACAATAATTTATTGGCATCAATCTAGTTGTTCGTGCATCAATATAACAAGCCATACAACCACATACGCAATCGTGGATTTTTTTAATTTTATGTATAATGTATAGTTTCGGTTACAGCATGGCCGTTTTTGTCTGTTACGCTGAACAAGACATTTGTAACGCACTCTTTAGCACTCTGTTCAAAGACGCTCTCCTAGAAACGGGTTTACTCACTGTAAGCTACTAGAAGACTGGACACTCTAGGACGGCATCTGTACTTCAATTGAGTTGCCGCTTTCAGAGTTCAAACTAAGGCTCACCTGATCACACTTCCCAGCTGAACGGACCAATCATTATTCCGCAAGGGCAAATGTGTCACACAAAAATCCAAAAGTTACGAAAAGTCAAAGTGTAATCTATGTATGAAATTAATTACAGAAACAGACTTATGAGACATCAAAGGTCTGAAATGATGATGAGTCGGAGTTCAATCAAATGAATGCTGAGGATGTGACAGGTCAGAGTAGAAACCGGAAGAAGTTTAATCTTCAATTTAAATATACAAATGATTTACACAATCAATTATGTATTCATAGACATATATACATGTACTTTTCATATATATATATATATATATATATATATATATATATATATATATATATATATATATATATATATATATATATATATATATATATATATATATATATATATATATATATATATATATATATATATATATATATATATATATATATATATATATATATATATATATATATATATATATATATATATATATATATATATATATATATATATATATATATATATATATATATATATATATATATATATATATATATATATATATATATATATATATATATATATATATATATATATATATATATATATATATATATATATATATATATATATATATATATATATATATATATATATATATATATATATATATATATATATATATATATATATATATATATATATATATATATATATATATATATATATATATATATATATATATATATATATATATATATATATATATATATTGAACAGTCGTACAGACCATTGAACAGACCACGCCAATACATATAAATATGATGGACAGCAAACTCATTTTGTGTGTCATGGGGGCTACTAGGCAACGTTGGGAAGGACAAAAGTATCTGAAGGTGTTAGAGTTGGAATTCTGATGGAGTGTGGAAGATAGAAGAGGGAGAAATAAAAGAATTAAATAGAAAAATGGTTGAAAATGTGGTGTTGAGTTTGTGTGAGAGTTGATGGGAAAGTTTAATTAAAAAAAAAAACTAATCAAAAAAAAATTTTTTTTTTCTTTTTCGAATTGAGTTTTGAATGATTATAATAAAAAAACCATTGAAACAAAACTCAACTATTTGAAACTCTGTGGTTGAACGTGTTCAAATGTTTCGATTACCTGAAGTACTTCATAACTGAAGCGACAAAACGTTGCAAGAAACACAAAAAAAACATGAAAAAATGAAATTTTTATCTAAGCATCACATGAAAACATTGAAAAATAACTTGAAACAAAACAACATACGAAAAACAAAAAAAATAAAACTAACTAAAAAATAAGAAAGAAGTTTTGTTTGGAAAATCTTTTCAATTTTTTAAAGTTTTTTTTGCTAGCTTCTACTGCCACCCGCCGGGAAGAATTTGAAAGGTAAATTAATTCGAAGTAGTGGTAGTAATATTAGTAGTAGTAGTAGTAGTAGTAGTAGTAGTAGTAGTAGTAGTAGTAGTAGTAGTAGTAGTAGCAGTAGTAGTAGTAGTAGTAGTAGTAATAGTGGTAGTAGTAGTAGTAGTAGTAGTAGTAGTAGTAGTAGTAGTAGTAGTAGTAGTAGTAGTTGTAGTAGTAGTAGTAGTAGTAGTAGTAGTAGTAGTAGTAGTAGTAGTAGTTAGTAGTAGTAGTAGTAGTCGTAGTAGTAGTAGTAGTAGTAGTAGTAGTAGTAGTAGTAGTAGTAGTAGTAGTAGTAGTAGTAGTAGTAGTAGTAGTAGTAGTAGTAGTAGTAGTAGTAGTAGTAGTAGTAGTAGTAGTAGTAGTATTATTATTAGTAGTAGTAGTAGTAGTAGTAGTAGTAGTAGTAGTAGTAGTAGTAGTAGTAGTAGTAGTAGTAGTAGTAGTAGTAGTAGTAGTAGTAGTAGTAGTAGTAGTAGTAGTAGTATTAGTAGTAGTAGCTATGATTAAAACAGTACAGAAGAATCAATCGTTGTTTGGCATTCTTTCAAACAAAAATTACGGTTAACATTTGAAAAATTAAAAAAATGAAAATCCTATTCTGGAAGAGTTTGTGCAACAAAATCAACAAAGAATGAAATACTACAGAAAAAAAACAAAAATAATTAAAAAAAAAACGAAATAAGTACAACAGGCAATGATAGAATGATTAAGAAAATATAGTGAACAAGAATAAACCCACCACAAAAATACGTTTTTCGAAAGGCGTTATGAAAAACTCAATTCAAAGAGCAAATTTTGCAAGTTTTTTTGTTTTTTTGTTGAGTTTTTATCTATGGAAAGTTTTGCAGTTGTATTTATGCATATGAAAAAAAAAGAATAGAGATTGTGGAAGAGGAAAAAAAGGCAATGAAATAATAAGCTGGAAAATAACAATGTTTATGAACTTAAGTTAGAAAGTATATATAATAAAATGAAGAAAAAAATACAAAAAAACAAAAAAAATTAAAATAAAAAAACAAAAACAAAATTAAAATAAAAAAACAAAAACAAAAGTAAAATAAAAAAACAAAAAAATGCGAGAAAACAATGAATGAGGGAATGTGTTGAAATTAACATGAAAAATGAAATGGAGGAGTTGATGAAAACAACAGTATCAATAATTACTGAATTATGCCAAGCAAAATAATGAAAATAAAAACGCAAAAAAAATAAAAAAGGTTGAATAAAAATGCCGAAAAACAAACAAAAGATTGATAAGAGTAATTTTTCATGTCAGAAATCGATGAGATGCGAGGAGCAAATAAAATCACACAAAATCAATCAATCAACGCCTGCAAAGACACATTTGCAAAATCCACTGAAAGTTGAAAAACTGAAAAAAGAAAAAAACTATGAAAGTTTGTTTCTGAACATTTTGATGAAGTGTGAAAAAAATACTTTTAAAAAATTTTGAAATAAAAAAAAGAAAAATTTGAATTTAAAAAAATGTTGAAATAGTGTCGACGCACTTGAAAATAAAAAAAAAAAACAACTTGTATTGAAAGTTTTCTTGTGTTTGCAAAACAATAAATCAATTAAAACCAATTAAAAAACAAATAACTTTAATTTTATTTTATTTTTAAAATCCAAGTTCTAATTACAAACTGGAAAAAACTGACAAAAACATTATTTATTTGTTTAAATATTTTCCGAAAGCTCTTTTTTATTCAATTTTTTTTGCTAAAAAATATTTTTGAGTACTTGTTATCGAATTACCAAAGTTGTTTTGTTCATTTTTGTTTTCGAAGATTGTTTTTATTGGATTGTATTTTTTGGATCTGTTTGTATCGGGTTGTATTTTTTGGATTTGTTTGTATTGGATTGTATTTATTGGATCTGGTTGTATTGGATTGTATTTATTGGATCTGTTTGTATTGGATTGTATTTATTGGATCTGTTTGTATTGGATTGTATTTTTTGGATTTGTTTTTATTTTACAATTGTCGTAGTAAAAATTGTATTCAATTTAATTGTATGTTGTATATCCAACCCTATCGGTTTTTTGGTGTTAATTGAAATGAATCGAATCAAACTTTTTATTCAAAACTCATTTCATTGTGTTAATGTGTTCCACCCCCAAGTATAAATCAGTATATTGTGGATGTTTTGTATTTATTTATACAATCCACTCAAATGAAAACATATATTTCATAAAATTTTTAATATCTTTAACTAGATGATTAACATATTTTAAATTATATTTTTAAATTAATATATTGAAATTTATATAATGATTGTTGTAGTTATGTTTTATTAAATTCACAAGGTTTATTCCTTAATTGCCACAACCTCTATCCCAACAACAACCATCATGTTCCACAACCCCAACCCCCACAACAACCCCCACAACAACCACCACAACAACCACAACCCCAACCCCCCCAACAACCCCCACAACAACCACCACAACAACCCCTACAACAACTACCACAACAACCACCACAACAAACACCACAAAAACCTCTATAGCAACCACCATAAAAACCCCCACAACAACTTGCACAACAACCCCCACAAAAACCCCCACAACAACCGCCACAACAACCACCCCAATAACCACCATAACAAACCCCACAACAACTAAAATACCCTTGGAACAACCATTTTCACAACATTTTGCCCATTTAAACATTTTTCACAACACCATCAAATTATAAACATTCATCTTTACATCACCACCATCACCACCATCACCACCATCACCACCATCACCACCATCATCACCATCACCACCATTACCACCATCAGTACCACCACCACCCCATCATCATCAATACCCCCAAAACACCACATAACCACCATCACCACCACCACCCTTAACCTTTCTTTATCATCCCCTCCACAACATTAACTTCTACTTTTTTTTACTTCTTTGTACTGATATACTTCATCAACTTACTGCACTCACAAAAAACAATTTTTTCTACAACTATTTTACCGGCATCGACATCACGACGTCATCATCATTATCATCATCATCATCATCATCATCATCATCATCATCATCATCATCATCATCATCATCATCATCATCATCATCATCATCATCATCATCATCATCATCATCATCATCATCATCATCATCATCATCATCATCATCATCATCATCATCATCATCATCATCATCATCATCATCATCATCATCATCATCATCATCATCATCATCATCATCATCATCATCATCATCATCATCATCATCATCATCATCATCATCATCATCATCATCATCATCATCATCATCATCATCATCATCATCATCATCATCATCATCATCATCATCATCATCATCATCATCATCATCATCATCATCATCATCATCATCATCATCATCATCATCATCATCATCATCATCATCATCATCATCATCATCATCATCATCATCATCATCATCATCATCATCATCATCATCATCATCATCATCATCATCATCATCATCATCATCATCATCATCATCATCATCATCATCATCATCATCATCATCATCATCATCATCATCATCATCATCATCATCATCATCATCA
>OX387249.1:1572054-1577054 GCA_947562095.1 Branchellion lobata | reverse complement strand
ACAAGTTATAACGTGATAATGTCACATGTTATAATATTACACGTTATAATGTTACATAGTATAATGTTACACGTAATAATGTTACACGTAATAATGTTACACTCAATAATGTTACACGTAATAATGTTACACGTAATAATGTTACACGTAATAATGTTACACGTAATAATGTTACACGTAATAATGTTACACGTAATAATGTTACACGTAATAATGTTACACGTAATAAGGTTACACGTAATAATGTTACACGTAATAATGTTACATGTAATAATGTTACACGTAATAATGTTACACTCAATAATGTTACACTCAAAAATGTTACACTCAATAATGTTACATGTTCAATGTTACATGTGAATTGTCTCATGTACAATGTTGTGAGTAAAATGTTGTACGTACCAATGTTACAAGGTCATAGTGTTACATGCGATAACGTTACAATGTTATAATGCTACACGTAATAATGTTACAACGTTTCATTTAATGATGCTAAAATGTTACATTGAAAAAGTTACAATGTTACATGTAATCATTTTGAAATGTTGTATGTAATTTTATTAAAAAGTTACGTGTTATTTTATTACAAAGTTACGTGTAATTAAATTACAAAGTTACATGTAATCATATTACAATGTTAGATGTGATTAAATTACAATGTTAAAATGTTGTAAGAGAACACTGCAGAGTGGCGTTGGGCTGGGGAGTTGGTCGGGACAGTTATGCCTGTCAAGGTTCACAACTCACACTGATGTATCCATGCACCCTTGCCTCTGCAACTAAATTCTTTAGTCCATGCATCCTTTCTTCTCATCTTCCACTTTCATCTATCTAGTTGTCTGTCCATCTCTTCATCCATTCCCTCTTCAGCAACCATTATCCATTCATGTATGTTTTCTGTTCAAATATCACTTCATTCATTTCACGGATTGACATCCAAAAACTCAATTCTTTGATTTTTCAATCATTCATTTTTGTTATGTTTAAATACAATACAATACAATACAATACAATACAATACAATAGAACACAACACCACACAATACAATACAATACAATACACTACAATACAATACAATACAATACAATACAATACAATACAAAACAAAACAAAATAAAACAATACAATACAATACAATACAATACAACAAAATACAATACAATACAATACAATACAATACAATACAATAAAAAACAAAACAATACAATACAATACAATACAATACAATACAATACAATACAATACAATACAGCACAATACAATAAAATACAAAACAATACAATACAATACAATACAATACAATACAATACAATACAACACAATACAATAAAATACAATACAATACAATACAATAAAATACAATACAATACAATAAATTACAATACAATACAACACAATACAACACAATACAATAAAATTGAATAGAATACAACACAATACAATACAATACAATACAATACAATACAATACAATACAATACAATACAATACAATACAACAAAATACAATACAATACAATACAATACCATACAATTGTAACTCTCAAGTAAATTAACTTAATTTTGAATACTCTTTGAAACTTTAAATTTTAAATAGTAAATAAAAAAGTTTAAATAAAGTTAATCAAAGTAACGGCTGCACACGCTTTCGCGAAACCGGAAACTTCAAACTGTTTTGTTTAAACAGTTCGTAGCGCTCATGAACAGTGTATAATCAGCGCTACTCAAATGCTTCGATTAGATTAGATTAGATTAGATTAGATTAGATTAGATTAGATTAGATTAGATTAGATTAGATTAGATTAGATTAGATTAGATTAGATTAGATTAGATTAGATTAGATTAGATTAGATTAGATTAGATTAGATTAGATTAGATTAGATTAGATTAGATTAGATTAGATTAGATTAGATTAGATTAGATTAGATTAGATTAGATTAGATTAGATTAGATTAGATTAGATTAGATTAGATTAGATTAGATTAGATTAGATTAGATTAGATTAGATTAGATTAGATTAGATTAGATTAGATTAGATTAGATTAGATTAGATTAGATTAGATTAGATTAGATTAGATTAGATTAGATTAGATTAGATTAGATTAGATTAGATTAGATTAGATTAGATTAGATTAGATTAGATTAGATTAGATTAGATTAGATCAGATTAGATTAGATTAGATTAGATTAGATTAGATTAGATTAGATTAGATTAGATTAGATTAGATTAGATTAGATTAGATTAGATTAGATTAGATTAGATTAGATTAGATTAGATTAGATTAGATTAGATTAGATTAGATTAGATTAGATTAGATTAGATTAGATTAGATTAGATTAGATTAGATTAGATTAGATTAGATTAGATTAGATTAGATTAGATTAGATTAGATTAGATTAGATTAGATTAGATTAGATTAGATTAGATTAGATTAGATTAGATTAGATTAGATTAGATTAGATTAGATTAGATTAGATTAGATTAGATTAGATTAGATTAGATTAGATTAGATTAGATTAGATTAGATTAGATTAGATTAGATTAGATTAGATTAGATTAGATTAGATTAGATTAGATTAGATTAGATTAGATTAGATTAGATTAGATTAGATTAGATTAGATTAGATTAGATTAGATTAGATTAGATTAATGGAAAACATGGTAACAAACCGTGGAATGATTTCACCGTAATTCTTTCTTGTGAGCATGCGACACAGAGGTAAGGAAAGGGAGGGACACACCTACTAGGACTACTGCGACAAACTCCTTACGCCAGCAAAAAACATTTTTTTTAAATTTATTTCAATTTTCAAAATTTATGGCACAATTTTTAGTTTTCAAAGCTTATTCTTTTTATTCTGTAGTTAATATTATCTTACCTGACTTTCTGGTTAATTTTCAGTGGTTTGATTCGCTTGCAACTTTTGAGTGGTTTTCTTCGCTAGTGACTTTTCAGTATAATGTTGGAATTCACATTAACTTTTGCAAATCATCTGATTTCTTCATTTTTCAATGTGAACATAAGAAAAGGTTCACTCAGCTAGTGATGTTTTGATGGAGCTTTAAGTAGGTTCATTTCAGTTGAGTATGCAACTTTTTCCACTTGTCTGGAGTTGCTCCAGAGTCTACGAAATTAATTCTCAAGTTATAGATTGTTATCAGTTGTTATTAATACATTGTCATTTGTTTATTCTCACATACCAGGGTATCCATTCAGCATCTTTTATAATCATTTGTTTTCTGGTTTTCCAGTAATTCATCTTCCTTCCAATAATCTAGCAACTTCACCCATCCATTCATCCATCCATTCACCCATCCATTTACACATCCATTCACCCATCCATTCACCCATCCATTCATCTATCCATTCACCCATTCATTCATCTATCCATTCACCCATTTTTACCCATTCATCGATCCAATCACCTATGACCTCAATTATTTCCCCATCCACTCACCCAGTCCTTAATTTATCTACTCAATTTTAAATTTGTCTAATCTTTTCAAATTTCATATACCTATCACATTCTGCATTAAAATATTCAGCCACCCACCCATAAACTCAATTTTCTACCTATCCATCAATCCATCCTTCCACTCACCCATCATTCTACCCATCAATCCACCTATCAACTCATTCATCCACCCAATCATTGAACTATACACCCAACTAATTCACGCCATATCACCCACCAACCCACCAATCCACCCATCCACCAACCCACCCATCAACCCACCCATCCACCCATCCACCCATCAACCCATCACCAACCCACCCCCTAACCCACCCATCAACCCACCCATCAACCCACCCATCAACCCACCCATCAACCCATCCATCAACCCCCTCATTAACCCACGCTTCAATCCTAATTTCACTCCGCCCACTCATAAATTCATCTTCTCTTAACCAACCCATTCACCTACCTTTTCATCAATCTACCCATATATTCATCCATCCATCCATCACCCCTTCCACCTATTTATCCACCAACCCATCCATCCATCAATCAACCCTTCCACCTATTTATCCACCAACTCATCCATCCATCCATCAACCCTTCCACCTATTTATCCACCAACCCATCCATCCATCCATCCAGATGATCGGCCTCTTGTTAATACTGAGTGGAGTGTGGTTGTTCACAAAGCAAGAGAGCATTCCATACTCCTACATCCTGCCTACCAAGCAAACCATTCAAACATTCAGCGCTTCGTCTTTGTCATCATTACCATTATCAGCTACGTCATCATCGTCATCAGCTTTATCTTTATTTTCTTCATCTTCTTCGTCTTCTTCTGCATCGTCATCATCATCGTCATCACTACCAGCAACAGCATCCGCATCATCTTCTTTGTTTTTGGCATCTTCATCTGCGCCATCAGTTTCACAAGCTGCATTAAAACCATCAGCGTTTTCATCTTTTCATTCTTATCCTTCTTCCTCTTCTTTTTCCTCTTCTTCCTCTTCTTCTTCCGCTTCTTCTTCTTCTTCCTCCTCTTCTTCTTCTGCTTCTTCTTCTTCCGCTTCTTCTTCCGCTTCTTCTTCTTTTTCTTCTTCCTTTTCCTCTTCTTCCTCTTCAACGCCTCTCCACCTCACGGCAACATCAGCATCAGTTCTTCTGAACCTCCTTCAACTGCCTCTTTTGCTGCTGCTGCTGGGCCTCTTTGTGGCCTCTTTGAGCTTCTTGGGCTGTTGTGGCGCCTGCTCCGAAAGCGTCTGTTTTCTTGGATTTGTGAGTGGCTGTGGTAGCTGTGGCGGCTGTGGTAGTTGCGCTGGCTGTGGTGACTGTGGTGGCTGTGGTGACTGTAGTGGCTGTGGTGGCTGTGGTGGCTGTAGTGGCTGTGGTGGCTGTGGTGGCTGTAGTGGCTGTGGTGGCTGTAGTGGCTGTGGTGGCTGTGGTGACTGTAATGCATTTTGTGGTGGTTTTGTGTTTGGTGTTCAGCATAGGTGGGTGCCAAGGGTGTAATCACTGGCGCTGTTATAACTAATAATTCTG
>OX387249.1:1554554-1559554 GCA_947562095.1 Branchellion lobata | reverse complement strand
ACACCCATCCATTCAAACACCCATCCATTCACACACCCATCCATTCACACACCCATCCATTCACACACCCATCCATTCACACACCCATCCATGCACACACCCATCCATTCAAACACCCATCCATTCACACACCCATCCATTCACACACCCATCCATTCACACACCCATCCATTCACACACCCATCCAATCACACACCCATCCATTCTCACACCCATCCATTCACACACCCATCCATTCACACACCCATCCAATCACACACCCATCCATTCTCACACCCATCCATTCACACACCCATCCATTCACACACCCATCCATTCACACACCCATCCATGCACACACCCATCCAATCACACACCCATCCATGCACACACCCATCCATTCACACACCCATCCATTCACACACCCATCCATGCACACACCCATCCATTCACACACCCATTCATTCACACACCCATCCATGCACACACCCATCCATTCACACACCCATCCATGCACACACCCATCCATTCACACACCCATCCATTCACACACCCATCCATTCACACACCCATCCATGCACACACCCATCCCTTCACACACCCATCCATGCACACACCCATCCATTCACACACCCATCCATGCACACACTCATCCATTCACACACCCATCCATGCACACACCCATCCATGCACACACCCATCCATTCACACACCCATCCAATCACACACCCATCCATTCACACACCCATCCATTCACACACCCATCCATTCACACACCCATCCATGCACACACCCATCCATTCTCTCCACTGATCCCTAATCGTCATTGTTTCTTCAGTCCCATCTCATTTTTCATTAATTTTTAACCTCATAGGATAATTCGCCCCTTCTTTATTTGGCGCATAAATTCCTCACGCATCAGCCGTTATCTCACATACAACAAGCCGAGTGTGAACATTGGGAATATTTCCATTTTGTTCTTATGACTTTTTTTTCTTTTTCTATTGATTTTTACTTTTCTTTTATATTTTTTATTTTCATTTATTATTTTTAAAATATATTTTTAAATTTATTTATGTTTATAATTCATTTATATTTTTCAGTTTTTTTTTACTTATCCATACTCTTTCGTATTATATATTTTTTTTCATATTCTTGTTCTGTTGTTGTTATTATTTTGTTCCCAGTAATATAATTCAATTTATTCACACTTTGAGAAGGTGGAACAGCCGTTAAAACTATTTTCCAGTATATTTTTATTTTTAAATTCATATATTTATTATTAATTCTTTTTTACTTTTCAAAATTTTAATTTTTTATTTATTTTTTTCATTCATTTTTTGCCAATTTGAAATTTACTCTGTACTATTAATTCTTATTTTATTTTTTTATCTCACTTTTAATTTTCAAAAGGTTTGAATACAATAAAAATATTACAATTGAGTGCCACCACGTCTCCACAACACCATAACACTATAAAACCATGACAACCACAACACAAACGAGCTCCGATCTCTATAACAATAAACCCAACACCACAGACAATTATCCTTACGATGAAGAGCTGTACAGTGATGACATGAGCAGCAACTTCTGCCAAGTTCAAGGTCTGCTCGCCAAAGACAACAGTGACACTGTTTTTGTGCAGGTGAGAGACGGAAGGGTGGAATGGGAGGAAAAAGAGGAAATGGATTGATGAGGTTTTGACCCTGACAAACTTGCTCAACCTTCTTTATATATTCGGACTGAAACCCTTCATAACCCCTTTTTTTCTTCCATCAATCAGTTTTCTCCAATCTATCTCCGTCTCAGACCATTTCGTTCTCGACTCTTTCTTCACTATTCAATCCTTCTCAATTTCCAACTTTTAGGCCAGCATAAGAATATGTTTTAAGTTCAATAAAAACTCCTTTGTTAATTTTTTCCATTAACTTTGACTTTCTTTCCTTCTTTGACCATTTTTCAACAACCTTCAACAACTATCTTCCCGGGAGTTTTGATGCTGTTCTTTAAAAAAACATTTATTTTCGTCTTTCCTCTTTAAAAGCTCCATGGTTTGATTACCATTGCCACTCCGTTGATAATGTTGTTTTAACACCTGAAAGAGCCTACTGAACAGCTTTTGCCACTACTGCCTGGAATCATTGGCAGAGCGAACTATCATTCTAAGAGTTCTCTGTCTTCTAGAACGTTCTCTTTTCATCTCTCCATCAAAGCTTCTCATTCTTTCAAATCTGGATGGGGTTTTCTTCAAGGCTACTACATAACCACTCTTCATCCCTTCTTTCACTTCACAACTTTTCCAACAAAGTTTTTTCGTCTAGAAAAATAAAAAAACGTTTTAATTGTTACTAAGCTTTCAGATTATTTTTTCAATAACTTTTTTTTATAACCATTCAGAGTTAACTATTATAATCAATGCTAAATCCTTCATCCCATGCTCTTTTGACCTTATCCCAACTCATGTTTTTCAAGTATTTCTAATCCATTTTATCCAATGATTCTGAAACTTATTACTCTTTTTTCAACCATAAAAATTTATTTCTTCTTCAAAAAAATCCATAATTTTTCCTATAATTAAAAAAATATTCAAAACCCTTCCAACAAACTCTAGATTTATCGCGAACCTTTCATCCATTTCAAAAGTCTTGGAGAAGGTTGTTTCTTTTCAGATTTTTATTTTTTTGTAGGTCACAATCTGCTTCCGTATACTCAATCTAGATTTTTTATCCATAGCACCAGAACCCTTTCTTAAAAATCTATTACGACTAGACTTAGTTTGACAGAAGTAACATTTTCTTTCTTTGTTCAGACACTTCCTTGGCCTTTAACACTGTCGACCAATCTCTATTGCTTCAAATATTATAATTTTTTCTCCAGTTGTTCTGTTTCTTGTCTTCCTATCTCTTCAAAGGAACTTCTGTAAACACCTTGAATAATTCTTATCCCTCTGCCTCTTTCCCCATTTGGTGTCTCTCAAGACTCTTTTTAGGTCTTCTCCTTTTTATTCTTTACACTTTTAAACATCCAAGAAATTTTGTTTCATTTTTTTTCAGAGTCAGCTGACACCTCCTACATAATCATTTTATTCCCCAAACCTCATCTATCATCCACCGTTTCCAATATTCATTCCTGTATCGACAAAATCATCTTTTGGTGCGTTTCTCTGTTTCTCAAACTTAATCCTTCTCCCACCTTCTATAGTTAAAGTTCAACTTTTGACTCTTCTTTTTCTCTCACACTCCAAATTAAATCTGTAGCCAAATTTTCCTTCTTCCATCTCTGTCGCATCAAAGAACCCAAACCATTCCTTGACATTGCCACCCTCAAAGACCAATTTCTTTGCTCGTTTCGTCCCTCTTCGATTACTGCAACTCTATCCGACAAAATTACAATACAGTTCCTTATAAAGCTTGTAATAGCTCTACCCCTTTAGGTTCTGGTACTCACAAATTCCTGCGTATAAGTCCTGCTCCAAGCTCTCTTCACTGGTTAACTTCAACGAAAAGATTAACCTTAAAAATCATTATGTATGAACAGCCTGAAAGTAATTCCTTATCTATGACTCGATTGATTTTTCAAGTTACCTCTTCGAAAGGGACTCAGATCATCATGCCACTATCCCGTTTTAATGATCCCTTTAATTGCATTTGTACTAACTCCGCACTTTTTTTACTGCGGCCTCTTTTTATGAAACACTCTTCCTCTCAAATTCACCTCTCCTACTTCGTTTTCTTCTTTTTGTGAAATTTTCAATTTTTTGTTTAAACAGTTTTTAACGCAGGGTATTCAATCCATAATCAATACAACAGCCAGGCACATTACAGGAGTAAGAAAATATGATCACATTACCCCTGTACTCAAGGAGCTTCACTGGCTAGAAAATGATGAAAGAATTGAATTTGAAATTTCTCTGCAGATGTAAAAGTGTTTGTCCAATGAGGGTCTTAGGTATCTGACACGCGACCTAGTTCCAGTTGCTAGTCTGCCAGAAAAACAAGATTGAGATCGGCTAAATCAAAGGATGTTGTTCATTAAATTAATTATTTCATACTTCCTACATTGTGTATAGAAAAGATGCCAAATGGAAAAGTTGAAAAAGTTGAAGATGAGGGGCATGGAGTGGACTGGTTTGGAAATTAATGCTCCTAAGCACCAACAACCAGCCACTAAGTGATCAATTAGTTACAATTGAAGAGTGAAAACTCAATAAATGAAAAATCAAATTTAAAAAAGAAAAAAGAAAAAAGGAAAAGGAAATAGTAATGTTATAAAAAAAACAAAGTTGAGATATTATTGCATATAAAAATATAAAAAATCTTTCGAAATTCAAAACAAAAAAAATAAAAATGAGAAAATGTGAAGTGAAAAGACCAAAAAAAACGAAAAAAAAACAAAAAAAACACAATCAAATTTTTCAAACAAAAACGAGAAAAAAGAAATATGAATAATTTTGTTTGTGAAGCTTTTTGGGGCATGTGTTTGTGTCATTATTGCCTTCATTGGCAGGACAACTCCCTTCAAGAGACACTGCATGAAAAATGACGGAGGTTGTGTTGGGACTTGAGGTGAGAAGAAAGAAAAAGAGAAAAAGGTAGAAGAAGAGATAGATTGATGTGAAGTGGAGGTAGTAAGTAGAATTTAAGTAGAAGCGGAGCTAGAAGAGGTCTGAGAGAAGTGAGAAAGAAAACAAAAAGGGTAGAAATGAAGAGGGGGCAAGTTGAAAAATAAAAAATGCGAAAAATGAAGTTTGAAAACAAAATAGACATTGCATTTGGAACAAAGAAAGAAAAGGTAGAAGTACTATGAGAAAAAGTCGGAAATGTTGGTGTTTGCGTATGAGGAGAGGGGGAGGTGTTGCGGATAGGGGTCGGATGGAGTTGTATATGGTTTGTTTGAACTGTATTCTTTGTATTTAACAGATTGGAAATGAGAAAGCATGAAAATGAGAACAAACAAAAACAGCTGTGCAAACACAGATACATAACTAGGTGTCTGGGACAAACAGAGGCAGAGACACG
>OX387249.1:1524554-1549554 GCA_947562095.1 Branchellion lobata | reverse complement strand
TGAGAGAAATATGAGAATTGGAGGGATGGATGAATTAGAAAGAGGTGGAGGAAGGTGGAGAAGGCGAAGAGAGATCGAGGAAAGTTGGGGAAGTGGTGGAAGAGAGAAAAAGTAGAGAAGGTAGAGGAGGTGGAAAGAGTGGGTGAAAATGGAACGAAGCAAAGGAATGGAAAAAGTAAAAAAATCTGATGGTGAGTTGAACCAGTAGAAATGGAATTAATAAGTTTGTGGAAAGGTGGGAAAGGACGTCGTGGAGTCATTGACGGGGTGGTGAGATGGTGAGTCTACAGGATAGGAAAGAAGTGAGTCATTACGGAGAGAAGATGGTGTTTCACCAGTGGTGAGTCAAAGAGAGGTGAGTCACAGTGGTGAATCACAGAATGGTGAGCCACAGTGGTGATTCACAGAGGTGAGTCCCAGTGGGGTGAGTCACAGAGTGGTGAATCACAGAGTGGTGAGTCAGAGTGGTGAGTCAGAGTGGTGAGTCAGAGTGGTGAGTCAGAGTGGTGAGTCACAGTGGAGTGAGTTGCGGGGAACACAAAGGACGTCTTGGTGTTTAGACTTGATGTTCGACTTTTCGTTATCTTTAGTTGACTTTCGAATGAATTCGTTCGACTTGACGATTATTTTCTAGAACGTTCATAGCACTCGAATCGCAAGAAGTGACTCATCAACTGCCAACTTTTGAGGTTTATTTCAAAGTGATGTTCAAATAATTGATTCCATGATGATTGTTGGGGAATTTAATGGTTGAATGGTGGTTGTTGGTTGAATGGTGATTGTTGGTTAAGTGATTGGTTAAATGGTGGTTGTTGGTTAAGTGATTGGTTGAACAATGGTTGTTGGTTGAATGGTGGTTGTTGGTTAAGTGATTGGTTGAACAATGGTTGTTGGTTGAATGGTGCTTGTTGGTGGATTGAATGGTTGAATGGGGATTGCTAGTTAGATGGCGGTTGTTGTTTGGATGGTGGTTGTTGGTTGTATGGTGATTGTTGATTGGATGGTGGTTGTTGGTTGGATGGTGGTTGTTGGTTGGATGGTGGTTGTTGGTTGGATGGTGGTTTTTAGTTGATTGTTTGGCTGCATGGGGAGTTAAGATGGCTGTTTAGTTCAAATAAAAAATTGATTCGTTGATACTTAAAATTAGTTTTTTTTAATTAATTGTATTGCCGATTGAATGGCTGATTGAATGGTTGATTGAATGGTTGATTGAATGGTTGATTGAACGGTTGATTGAATGGCTGATTGAACGGTTGATTGATTGATTGCTGGAGTAACCTGATTAATCATTCATACGTTCATTCAGTACTTGAGTTTCCAATAAGTCCAGTAGGTTCCGCATTGTCAATTAGTTGTTTTTGCTAAGACCTCAATTATTTCATTAAACAAACCAAACATTCCAATGGTTCCACGTCATGCGTATTCTTTTTGTTTCTAATATGTTTCAAAAATTAGGTTTTCATTGAAAATTTTGCAATAAAATCTCGTTTGGTTCTTCAACGAAGTTCAACCGCAAAATCTTCTTTTTTTTTAAATTGGAATTGGAAATTGAATCAAAAATATTTTTTTTATGCCCAAAGAATTTTGTAACGTGAAAAAATGAAAATTCCAAAAAGTTCTTTGAAGAGAGTTTTTCAAAAACTAAAAACAAACTTAGCCTTTTTGATTTCGCTACTTTTGGCTTGATCATACGACCCTTCAGAGGTTTAAATAGGTCAACCACGTGACTTCTCTCAGCCTAGTTTATGTTTTGCAACGCGTGATTTTTGAGAATAAAACACACTTTTTTTCAGCTATAGCGACTGAGAGAGGAAGTTACAAAAAGATTTGGGCACACGCACAAGTCAAGGTGGCGTACCAGGTAAATCAAGCAGAAACACAGCAGAATCAAAATGAAAAGGGTGTGCTTCGTGAACGTACAATGGAAACTACTAATAGTATCTGTCAAGACTTTGTGAACATGATCGAGAAGAGGTGACGCGAATACTCAATAAGAACATTGACACACACACACACACACACACACACACACACACACACACACACACACACACACACACACACACACACACACACACACACACACACACACACACACACACACACACACACACACACACACACACACACACACACACACACACACACACACACACACACACACACACACACACACACACACACACACACACACACACACACACACACACACACACACACACACACACACACACACGCACACACACACACACACACACACACACACACACACACACACACACACACACACACATACATACACACACCCACACATACAAACACACACACACACAAGCAAGCAAACAAACAAACTCAGACACAACACTTAATCTCAGGTCATCAAAGCCGTCACCACTCGGCCACCATCACGCCACAGACGGCAAATCCGTTATATAGAGCTTAATTGAAATTGATTGAATTTTATAAACTTCTTCTATCATTCATTTCCTTGTTGTGCTTGGAACTTGTATGGCTGGTATAATCTTGATGTTTCTCACTCCGTAACTCTTGTGAGAATCCAATTCTTGGGCATATTCGGAAAGCTCAATGCAATCATTCATAACACAATGAGAGACATAATACTCAGATAATCTGCACACACGTACACACGCACGCACGCACGCACGTACGCATACACACATAAAAATAAACAAACACACACACATACACACATACATACACACAACACACACACACACACACACACACACACACACACACACACACACACACACACACACACACACACACACACACACACACACACACACACACACACACACACACACACACACACACACACACACACACACACACACACACACACACATACACACACGCACACACACACACACACACACACACACACACACACTCACACACACACACACACACACACACACACACACACACACACACACACACACACACACACACACACACACACACACACACACACACACACACACACACACACGCACACACACACACACGCGTAGAGGCATACACACACGAGAATATGCAGTATGACAGAAGGAAGGATGCAGAAGCAAGTGGAAGAGACATCCATCAGGAAGAGTTGTAAATAACCCTACTATAATGTATAGTGAATTATGCCCTTTGATGAGGTGTTAGTGTTGAGAAGGAGGAGGAAGAAGAAGAAAAAATAAGAAAAAGGAGTTTGAAAGAAAGAAAACAGTAAAAAAGTAAGAAAAGAAGAAAAAGATAAAAAATGAAAAAGAAAAAAAAATGAAAAAGATAAAGTAAAAAATGCAGAATGGAAATTAAAAGAAATGACAAAAAGAAAAAGAAGAGGAATAAATAAAAATAAAATGAAAAATACAATAAAAAACTGAAAAAAATTAGAAAAAAATGGAAAATGAAGAGTAAATGAAGAAGAAAAATAAGGAAAAAAATTAAAGAAGAAACTGAAGGAAATAATACTTACAAAAAAGAGAAAAACAATTTTTCAAAAAATAAACAAAAATTATTTCAAAAATAAAACAAACTGATGATGAAATACAAAAATTATGAAAAAAGAATAATAAAAAAAATAATTTTTGGTGGAACAAAAGAGCAAAGCTAAAGTTAGTTGATGAAGAAGTATTGGAAGAAAATGAGACAAGTGATTGTAATCCAGGCACACTATAGAGTGTGATGAAGAAACTTTGATCGAAAAAAAATACAGTGAAAGATTACAAAAATGTTAAGTTTTCATGAACTAGTCAAAACAAAACAATCGACAGATTTTTTTAAATTAAAAAAAAAAATAATAAATAAAGAAAAATAAAAATAAATAAAAACAAACCATTAAACTTGCAAGACAACTTTCAGTGGCCTACGAATAAGAACGTGTAACAAAAACTGAAAAGAATCTTCTCTTTTTTGTTTTCAGTTACTCGTTTATTGTTTTTCTTCATATTTTTTCACATTTGTTTACTTTTCTATTGTTACTCAGATTATATATTTTCTTTTGTTCTTCAATTACAATTTTTTATTTTATTTTTAATAATAATTTATTTTTTCTACTCATTAATTCATTTTTATTAATTTTGTAACTCCAAATTATCTTTTTATTTTATTTTTTTTTTTAATTAATAAATTTCAAAGATTTAATAGTACTCTCACTAGAGGATCAGCTCATCATTGAATGAAGATTCCTATACCGTGGCAAGAGTCAGAGACTGGAACCAAATCCCGTTCCCAGTACTGTTTCACAAGTTAACTTGTATTTCAAGTGGAAGGCAGAGGTGCCAATTCTGGCTTCTCCACTTCTCGTTCAGAACCGATTATGTCCAGTGACAAGAAAAAGATCGAGATGGCTAGATTAGGTTTGGAATGCAGTGGCTTACCAGCAGATGTGTGTCGATCTGAAGGCTTTCTACATTTCACATTCTTCATATTCACTACGTTGGCAGTCCCTCCAGTGACAGTCCTTCCAGTGACAATCCCTCTAATGACAGTCACTCCAGTGACAGTCCCTCTACCGACAGTAATTCTATTGACAGTCACTCATTAACCAGACCCTCTTAATAGTGCATGAAAAGCTGTTCAGACGTCCCTTATATTATTTTTAATTGTTCGAATCTCCTTTATAGAGAATGATGAGTGTTCCAGACATCCTTATGACTCAAACCCTTCATGAATGTGTAACTGTCAAAAGTGCACAACAAAAATCAATCAATTGAATAGAATTGTAATAACTTTCAATGATAATTACAAAGACAGAATAATATAACGGTTGTCAATAACAGGATACATTCTCACAACCTTTTTTAAAAAAATATAAGTTGAACGCCTCATAATCAATCAAAAGCAGACTTAGAACCGGTATATAGGGCTAGAACATTCTAGAACGATAAGACGCGTAACATCTTTCTTGAAGTTCGATTTGGTTGTGGTGATATCGCTTTCATGTTGAAGGACCTTGTTCATTCTTTATCTTCGAATAAAACAACAAAAAACCATTCTTTATCTTCGAATAAAACAACAAAAAACCATTCTTTATCTTCGAATAAAACAACAAAAAACCAACTGCAAATTTCTTTTTTTATGAATGAAGCTTTGTGTGAAACTATAATGCGTTCTCTGAATTGTTTTTTTTTGCGATATGTCTGTGGAATTGTTCTACCAAGATGACGTTGTTGGACGTGTTGTAAAACCATTATAGCCTGCCTATTATTCATCATCACTCGAAGGCTGTCTTTTTCATGTTTCCAGGCCCAGTTTCATACTTGGTCGATAGGGTGTCGAGAGTTAAATGATCAATGCTTCAACTCTGATGGACCACTAAATGAAACTAGTAGCTGTAGTGTTGTGGCCTCGAAACTCCGCGGGGTTAATGCCACTATAATATTATTCGTATTTGTATTGTATTGTATTGTATTGTATTGTATTGTATTGTATTGTATTGTATTGTATTGTATTGTATTGTATTGTATTGTATTGTATTGTATTGTATTGTATTGTATTGTATTGTATTGTATTGTATTTTATTGTATTGTATTGTATTTTATTGTATTGTATTGTATTTTATTGTATTGTTGTTTTATTGTATTGTATTGTATTGTATTGTATTGTATTGTATTGTATTGTATTGTATTGTATTGTATTGTATTGTATTGTATTGTATTGTATTGTATTGTATTGTATTGTATTGTATTGTATTGTATTGTATTGTATTGTATTGTATTGTATCTTATTGTATTGTATTGTATTTTATTGTATTGTATTGTATTTTATTGTATTGTTGTTTTATTGTATTGTATTGTATTGTATTGTATTGTATTGTATTGTATTGTATTGTATTGTATTGTATTGTATTGTATTGTATTGTATTTTATTGTATTGTTGTTTTATTTGTTGTTTTATGGACCAAGCACTGGCTGTTGCTTGAAACGTTGTTTGACCTAAGGTTGCACTGGTTTTTGTTAATGAATCACTCTTCAAAGTAGGTGTGGAGTCAGTAGGTTTGTTCGAGTGAGGTGTGTTCTAATGTCTCTGGTCGCCAGTGAGTAACAAACGCTTGGTGTTCTATTAACTTGCGAAAATATTCATTTCTAAGCCACAACGATTATTTGGTGGGTCTTTTTCACCAAACAAAAAATTTTTTAATAAAAAATAAATAAATTTATTTATCGAAGTATTCAACTCTTAACAATGAAATTCGTGCAGATGGAAATCAAAAATTGAAGACTTATATTTATATTATATTCAAAGATTCAAAGTGATGATATTAATGTTTGTTGAGTGTGTGCATTTGGGAGTTGAAAGGGGAGATGAAAGTGTTTGAAGTGATGTAACTTCGCATAGCTCTCTATTTGAATATTACAACAAAGAGTGGTGTGGCCTAGAAAAGTTAGATGGTGTTGTTGGTGGTAGTAGTAGTGCTCAAAATAGTAGTATTGTACTAATAATACCACTAGTAGTGTTGGTAGTAATAGTTTTTTTTTCTTTTTTTTATTATTACTCTTCTTCTTCTTCTTCTTCTTCTTCTTATTATTATTATTATTATTATTATTATTATTATTATTATTATTATTATTATTATTATTATTATTAGTAGTAGTAGTAGTAGTAGTAGTAGTAGTAGTAGTATTTTGTCGTTGTTATTGTGTTAGTAGTAGTTGTGATGGTTATAGTGATAAAGGTTGCGATGTGGTTGTTAGGTAGTGGTAGGTGGATGCGGTAGTTAACTATGCAAATACACATACAATCTTCGAATGCATCCACTTCTCTGCACCTTTCCTTTTTCCAATCCACCTGTAAATACTGGGGATGTATATAAGAATGAATAGATAGGTAAATGAGTGGATGAATGGGTGAATTGATGAGTGGATGGATGGGTGGATGGATGGGTGGATGGATGGGTGGATGGATGGGTGGATGGATGGGTGGATGGATGGGTGGATGGATGGGTGGATGGATGGGTGGATGGATGGGTGGATGAATGGGTGGATGGATGGGTGGATGGATGGGTGGATGGATGGGTGGATGGATGGGTGGATGGATGGGTGGATGGATGGGTGGATGGATGGGTGGATGGATGGGTGGATGGATGGGTGGATGGATGGGTGGATGGATGGGTGGATGGGTGGGTGGATGGATGGGTGGATGGATGGGTGGATGGATGGGTGGATGGATGGGTGGATGGATGGGTGGATGGATGGGTGGATGGATGGGTGGATGGATGGGTGGATGGATGGGTGGATGGATGGGTGGATGGATGGGTGGATGGATGGGTGGATGGATGGGTGGATGGATGGGTGGATGGATGGGTGGATGGATGGGTGGATGGATGGGTGGATGAATGGGTGGATGGATGGATGGATAGGTTGATGGATGGGTGGATGAATTGGTGGATGGATGGGTGGATGAATGAGTGGATTAACAGATGTTTGCCTAATGTTTGCAAACCCTCTCATTCAGTATAGTGAAGTGTATCTGTCTCATTCTGTGCTCACAGTAAGAGTCGATTCACCAAGGAGTACCCTCTGAATACCCACATTTATTTACTTATTCACCATTCTCATAATGGTGAAATTTAAAAATGAGTGTACAATTTTTAAAATAGCGCTGAACTGATAATAATAATAAGTTTAAGTGGTAAAAGTCAAAAATTTAATTCTCTATTGAAACCTTCCCAACTTATCACCAAAGTCATTATTGCGCAATCAAATACTATCGAGTTATGTATTCAACTTGCACTCGCTTCAATAATCCACCAGATAACATATTTGTTACGAAAGATTGCGCAATTTGCGTGACGCTTTTGACTTTAATACAATAAAGTCAAAAGTTGTGCAACAAAGGCCTGACCTCAAAAGGATCAGCAGAAGACACCCATTGCAGGGGCCGCTGGAAGTTTTTATTGCTTCACGAAGGTTCGAACCACGGGAGTTTCACAAAGATACAACATAAAAGCATCGAGTTCATGAAAATACAATACAACTCATAAATAGTATGTAAATACAACAACAAAAAATTCTCTTAATGCTACCAACATTATAGTGATTTTTTATAAATGAGATAAACTAAACTAAATTAATAGAACATGAGATACTAAAATTATACAATACTACAAAATACAATACTACAAAATACAATACTACAAAATAAAATACTACAAGCACACAATAATACACACAAAAAATGCGGCAAACATACAATACTACAAACATACGATAATACAAACATACAATACCACAAACATACAATACTACAAACATACAATACTACAAACATACAATACCACAAACATACAATACTACAAACATACAATAATACAAGTATTAATTAATAAAACACACTATCAGTTCGTATACTCCGTTGCAGCAAGCAACTATTAGGTAAGCAGTAATTGGAGGTGGTTAGCTAATGGAAATACTGACACCACTTTTTATTACCTTTTTAGTGCCCTTATCTGTGGTATATAAACAAACCAAACTCCATTCCACCAATAAAAGCTCATATATTGTTCTGGAAATCTTTCAAACCTGATTTATTTGATTTTAACTTTGAAAATAAACTACAATTATAGCCCTATCTTTTGTACCTTGCTACTTAATGGATAGATTCCAACAAAAGAATTATTCCGATTATATAAATATATATTAATTTTAATAAACATTTATTAAATTAATTAAATATTCATTTTTTCAAATAAAGATTTACTAATCGAAATAATATACACAATTGAAAGTAAATTTTTACTTATTGAATATACAATCGATTATTCATGCATCGTGAGACGTCTAAAGTGTTGTGACAATGCACCACCCAATGCCTTCCATCTTCTTCCTCTTTCTCCTCCTCTTCCACACGTACCAGGGGAGCTCTCCCGCCTATTTCCACTGGATGTGAGTCAAGTCGTGAAATTGTTATTTTTCTTACTAAATTCATTGATAACCTGGTTAATTACACCAATTGCAAGTGCTAAACCGGCTTTGAATAAGTTGGAAGACACGAATAAGTGTATAATAATAATAATCACGGAGTTATTTAATCGTAATCTGAGCCTTAATTTTAACAAAATTAATTCTCAACTTTTTCAAGTGCCTTTGGATACAGTTGACCACAATGACAATAAATTCAACAAGTTACCGCTCTATGACTAACTTCGAATGATTCTTAGCATTAACATTGCTGCCGATGATTATTATGATATTAATCATAATGATAAGGAAAATGACAATGATATTGGAAATGATAATGGAGATGACAATGATAATGACAACAATAATCAACGTATTACTTCTTGTTTGCACTATAATCAGCTGTCAAGCATACACTCCCCAACGACAAACGTTCACCCAGGTCTCCACTCTTGCAGACGATTGACTCTCCTCAATCCATGCAGCCACTCAAGCTCCCCCACGTGACCCAATGCCACCACAATTCCACCTCATCCACCCTTTCCCACCGTTGCGGATTAGACTGCAAAAAACTCAGATCGTTATCAACAACCCTAGACTTGACTTTAGAATACCCTTCTTCTTCTTTATCATCAGCACCTTCAGCGTCACCATCGTCCTCTTCTTTTTCTTCCCCTTTTTCTTCTCCATCAAAATCCTCCTCATCAGCACCATTCATTCCGAACATGCAGCGCAAGCTTCTATGCGGCAGACACAAGGGCTCCTTAGAGGCGGTCCTCAGTGCTGGAAGACTGATTCAAAACACCTGTCGACATCTATTCAAACGCCGAAGGTGGCAGTGTCCAGTCGTAGTGCCCTCGCCACACGGATTATACGGCTGGAGCCAAACCTCTAGTTAGTTGCTCTTTTTGGATGTGGATCAGGAGCAATAAATTATGATCAATGTTTCAAATATATGTTTTGTATACAATAAACATACATTTATACATACATTTAGACATACATAAATACATACATTCATACATATTTTCATACATATATTCATACATACATTCCTAAACAAAGTTAATAACTCCTACCTCCAACAACAACAATGCAACCCCAGTGACCAAAGAAACAGCGTTGTTGCAAGCTTTGACCTCGTCGACAATGGCATACGTCATCTCGAAGGCTTGTGCCGGTGGTCACGTGTGGGGCTGCAGGTGTGCCAGAATGAATGGGAAACCTCCACTCAATGACGTCATCGCATTTCAACTAGGGAAAGAATATTCTGAGACTTATAGGGGTGGAGGTCTTGGTAACCATCGTCTTAATGGTAACCAAAACCTAATGACGAGCAATTTCCTGTGGGGTGGCTGTTCTGATGACATGGAGTTCGGAGTGGAATTTTCGAAAATATTCGATAAACATTACCCTTTAATAAAACATTTTGTTGAGAAGATAAACAAAAAAGAAAGAAAAAAAATCGAAAAAAGAGCTTCGAGAAAAAAATTTTTGGAAGGAAGATCTTCGAGAAGAAAAGTTTTGGCCAAAAAGTCTTTGGAAAAATCACGCATGAAAAGGTTGCAAAGAGAAGACAGAAATGTAAGAAGATTTTCTAAAAGAAGAAGAAGCGGTCACAAGGCTGAAAGGAACAGAGCTGGATATAAAAATACTAAAAAGACAAAAACTGAGAGAAGAAAGAAAAAAAGAATAATGTGGAAAACTGGAAAAAGAAGAGCTGGAAGAATGAAAAATGACCGAGGCTGGAAGGCGCTGCTTATGAGGCAGCTGTTGATGCTGCAACACAACCGTCAAATAGGAAGAGATGTGAGTTGTTAGATTCACCAACACTTAAATTTTAATTCTCTTCATTTCAAGTGATTTAAAAATAAATTTAATAATATTAGTTGGTTGAGATTCTATTTGAGAAATACATCTTTTCACGGTTAGAATAATACAACAGTACATTGAGAATCCCAAAATAGGGAAGTCTTTTATTCATTTTAGTCATAAAAACAATTTAAAGTGATAATGGAATAATCAAAAAAATAATTAACTTTCATTATTTATCTTCTCCTTCCAGACCACAAGAGCAAGCACCAAGACTTTATGCAAGTGTCATGGCGTGTCTGGCAGCTGCGAATTTCAAACCTGCTGGAAGCAGCTGGCCAATCCTAAAGAAGTGGGTCAGCTACTGATGGAAAAATACGATTGGTCAGAAAGTTTGCATGACCTGGTTCGTGATCGAGATTTAATTGGATGGTTCAAATCTATTTTTGAGTCACCAAAAGATGGAAGAATGAAGAAGAATCGCAGAGATTCAAAGAATGAACTGTGGTCTTGGAAAATCAATGATTCATTGAAGAAAAAAAAACATAAGAAAGAAGATAAAAAAATTAATAATAGAAAAAAATTGAAAAATGACAGTTCTTTGGAAGTGCCTCAAAGTGCCAAGAGTGATGGAAAGAGGCAGGCAAACGATGATGTTCTGCAGCGCCACAATAGCTCATCGATTGATGTGCCTGTTGATAGAGTTTCGAACGTAAGTGAAGAGGAAGTACACGAAAGGTCTGAAGCTTATGACGTCATGAGTAGTCGAAAACAGAAGAAGAAAAGAAATTATCAACATCCTCTCACCAGCCATCAGTCTTTTCGACGCCCATCAAGGCGCTTTGATCCGAGCTCCTGGAGTGGCAGCAGGAAAAAGAAAAGCCGTAAATGGTTCAACAATGGCGGAAGAAAAAGTATGAAAAAACCTCACCCTCTGAAGGTTCGTATTAATTAATTTTTTTATAGTATTTATTAGATTATTTCAATTCTTTTTCCAATATTTATCTTAGCTAATCAAACATTTCAATTTTCTCAAATAAATTTCAACAAATGAAAGATAAATCGAAATTATTCTTGTGCTGATAAGCATTAATCGTTAGCCAGAGTAACTAACCAATACAATCCTTTATTATCCGAAATAATTGAAAATATTTGAACTAAATTTTTCATACACATCCAGATGTTGAGTTACAAAACCACTTTACTTGTTCACATCAAAGCCTCTCCCAGTTTCTGCACAAAAAATTCAAAGTTAGTGGCGAGGATTGAAGTTAAATAAAAAAACACAATTAAGTTGCATGAATTGGAAGAAATAAAGCATTCATTCGACTGAGAAATACCTTTATTCAAAGAGCTGGAACTTAATACTGAAATGCATAAATGAATTATCATTGAACACCACCATCACTTATATACCCTGAAACCATAACTACTATAAGCTCTACCAACACCATCACACCACAATTATCACAACCACCACTCAACTACCACCATTATCACCATCACCACTTAACAACCATAAATATCACTATCACAACCAATACCAGCATCCTCACAATCAACCCAACCACAACTTTCTACCACTAACACGACAACGTTTTACCACCAACACCACAAAGTCCTACCATCAACACCACAAACCTCAAAGGCACTACCACCATAACATCCATCCATCAACACCATAGCATCGACAGCGCAGGCACCGTAGGTAGAACGTGTGATGTAGAGACGGAAGGAGAAGAAGACAGTTGTGACGTCATGTGTTGTGGCAGGGGTTACAGAACGGTGATGAAAGAGGTGGTGGAAAGGTGTAACTGCAAGTTTGTATACTGTTGCAAGGTGCTGTGTGACGAGTGTATTCGCCCGCTCTTCGAGCATGTATGTCTGTGACTGCCGATGCTGACTGAAGTTAGTGCAAGCTTTTGCCGAAAGTGGAAATTTGGTATCTTATTGTAAATTTTGTATGTGAGTATTAATAAATGTATTATAGTCATTCCTTCCATGTACTCCTCGTGAATTAAGTGAAAAGACAGTCTCGACAATAATTTAAATCATTTTATTTATACTGTCACTAATGAATTTGATGGAAAACCATATGAACTATAAATTCAATATTTCCTCGGAAGCTACTGTAAATTGAAAATCAAAAACAGAATCTTTGTGTTTACGTTGTCATCGAAACACTTAGCCGAACAGAAAGGTAAAAGTAAAATGAGTTTGATCGGACCTTTATTAATGTTTTCAATGTGTCTAGAAGTTTTAAATAGTATTTTCACTTACAACAGTGAGTTCCATTTTGTGTTATAAGTCAAAAACAGCATTAAAACTTTCATAGTTTCAATCTAATCTAATCTTATTTGTGAAAACTCAAAGTACAACAACATATTTATCTTTAAATTGTTTTATCGCATTAGTAAGTTGATACTTAAATTAAATCTACTAAAATAATTATTAACTATTCATGCTTGATATTAACGCAGATTATCCAATATTCATTTTCGATATTCAATTTTTAAGCTGATTATTTGTATTTTCACTATTTGAAATTCAAATTCAAAATCCACTCTGAGCTCAAAAGCTAAAATATATTTGTCAAAAAATCCACCACAAAGCGATGCTAATATCGGGAATGGATTCCTTTCAGTTGTGGGTAGATGGAGTGGAACAGAGAGACCTCAAGTATGCAGACGTGTGGTCCTACCCTGACAGGGTAGAAGTGCGTGGCGACACTCGAATGCTCGCCGTGCAGGTGAACACCTTTGTTCAACCTTCCGTCGCCCACGCCTTCATCGTCTTCTCACAGTCAGGCAAGTTCGACACCTCGAGGTTTAGAAGTTGGCGGTGCAAAGAACACCTGGAAAGCTTTGAAACGCCTAACTGGTTCCGTCCTGGATTCATCAAACCTCACGAATGGCCAGCGTCTGTAGTTATAGCTCCAAACTCCAATTTCAGATCGCAACTTAACCTCTGGCCAGGCCCTGTGCGCCTGCTGCCTCCTGAAGCCATGTGGGTGAGCAGCTGGTCCTTCAGTTCCAAGTTCAGCCATTGCATTCGCTACCTTAGTTAGCCTTTATGTCCTTTTAAAGAATTGATGCCCTAAACGTTTTATGCTTTAAATGCTTTGTGTTGACGGAAGCATGTTGAAAAGTGCAGATCAAAAAGTTAAATAGTCTAATATACTCTAATCTGTAGAGCTTTTTTTAAGCTTTGTGTTCAAAGGCGCTCCCATGGTCTTTTGTTTAAAACTTCTGCGCTTGCAGCATAATGTTCCGCCGTAAAGTGTGATCAGGTAAGCCCAGGTTTGAGTTCTCAAAGCGGCAACTCAATTGAAATACAGATGCCGCGCCAGAGTGTCCAGTCCTGTAGTAGCCCACAGCATGTAAAACCGTTTCCATGGGAGTGCCTTTGAACATAGTGCTAAAGGGCGCGTTACACATGTCCTGATTAGATAAGATAAGAAAAATCCTCTTTTGCCTGTTATTCTATATGTTATTTCACATGTATCCCAATATTTTTTTATAGATCATCAAGGCACTGATAACACAACAACCAAAGATACCACAATAGCAATTGGAGATGTGGCAACAACAACCAAAGATATCAAAATAACAACCGTTGTTAACAAACCAACGAGTGATAACACAATGAGTGATAACACAACAACCAAATATAACACAATAACAACGAAAGAAGGCACAATCACAGCCAGTAATAACACAACAACAACAACCGAAAACAGGACAACAATCAAAGATAACAAATTAACAGCCGATGATAAGACAACAACAACCAAAGCTAACACAACAACAACCAGTGGTAACACAACAACAACCAGTGATAACACAACAACAACCAGTAATAACACAACAACAACAACCAGTGGTAACACAACAGCAACCAGTGAAAACACAACAACAACCAGTGATAACACAACAACAACCAGTGAAAACACAACAACAACCAGAGATAACACAACAACAACAACCAGTGATAACACAGTATCAATCAATGATAACATAGTATCTTTCAATGATAACACAAAAACCAAAGATGACTTCATTGGAGTTTTCAATACAAATGCGAAGAATACTGAAAATAACAATAAATTGGCAAGGACGAAGACGGCTAAGAGTAAGAGTACAACTGAAACAACCTTAGAAAGTGAAACTATTATTGTGTTTGAAACTACTATTACACCCAAAAATAGTAAAACACACCAAACTACCATTTCAACTGACAATAATCGTACAAGTAGAAATACAACTGAGACCAAATATACCAAAAAAAGTAAAAATGACGATAAAATTGGAAATATTGATAGAAGTATAAACACTCTATCAAGTGAAGCTGTCAACACTACCTTTCTAACAACAACTCCAAGCTTGAGTCGCAACATGATCCGATCCGTTTTATCTACTCTTACAACAAGAACAACAACAACGACGATAAAGACAATAACGACAAAGACAACAACGACAAAGAAAATGACGACAAAAACAACAATACCAACAACAATAGCCCTTCAGACCACAGCTGTAACAGTAACATCAAAAAGTCGCAAACCTCATTACTTTCCTTCCTCTCCTTCACCTTCTTCTTTTTTATTTTCTTTTTTGTCTTTTGTTCCTTCTTCCTTCTCTCGATCTTCTTCTCAGAGAACCACTATCCCTAACAGTAAAACCTTAAAAACCATTGAATTTTCTGCATTTTCTGCGCATGCGACTACTAATCCCTTTGTTGAAGATGAAGAAGACAACGATGTAGTCATAGAAGCGAATAGTGGTGGAGCACAGAAGAGGTTAGATCAACCTCAAGGCAAGAGAACAAGCGACGGTAGAAGTGATGTTGTCGTCAACACTTTGAGTGACAAACAGATAGACGTGTCGAAAAGTAACAATGGGAAGGCCAGTGAAATCATTGAGAAGTTTGCAAGATGGAATGAAGGTAAAATAAGGAAAGTTATGAATGGAGAGGAAAAGAGTGGTTTGCCTAATGGTTTTGAGGCCTTGGATGACTTTGAAGACTTCGAGAAAAAAGTCGAAATGGGGTTCAGAAAAGGTCACGTACGCCATGAGCAATATTCAAAACACTAAAAAACCTTGTTATATTAATGTAACCATAAAACTACTAACTTTTATAGATATACATAAATAAAAAATTTAAGATTAAATTTTAAAATATTGAAAATACGTTAGAAACTTGAAATTTTTAGTTTTTTTATACACGAGTAATTGTCACCAATCGCATGGTATTAGTTCTAAACCATTTAATAGCTTAGAAATCTGACCGTTGTATTAAACGTCTCACAAGAGTAGTTAAATTATTAAACTTTAGATTCTTAATGATTCTAGAAAACACGCATTCTCAAAAATTTTTAATTTCTGTATTCAAAATTTTTCTAACTGTAATTAAACCATTTCCGACCATGAAATTATTAACAGTTTTTTAAATAAATTACTTAACTGATAACTAAAAGACACATTTTTTTCTTTTATTTCTCATCGCCGCTGCCTTGTGGCTCACCAGCTTCTAATCTAATCTAATCAAATCATTTATATAACGCTGATTAGGTTGGATTGTCTAGGAAAAGTTTCAGTTGCTTGATAAGGCGAAGATGGAAAAAAGATGATTAAGCAACAGATTTTCTTTGTGTTATGAGAGAAAGTGAAGAGTCAAAGGTAAAACCTGAACCATGAATGGTGGAAGAAGGAGTGAGTGAAAGGTTAGATGAAATATTAATTGAGGTAAGAGATTCAATTAAGCGTAAAGATTTGCTAAAATATATAAGATCAAGTTTCGAGGGATTGAGTTTGAAGAACATAGAATCACTCAAAAAAACTATTTTATAAATACAAGAAAAAATTCTAGAGATAGTAGAAGATAATTCATATTTAGGAAATGAAGTGAAGATGTAAGAGTCATCAGCATAAAGTCGAATCTGATGAATAAATGATGAAATACTTCTTGGGAGTTCAAAAGTAAAAATAATAAAAAGGAGAGGACCAAGAACAGAACCCTGAAGGACACCAAAAGATATATTCCAAACCAGTACTTGAATCTGAGATGATGGAATATAAAAAAATTGTAAAATACAGTTTTCGTCCAAATTGTAAGTTTAAAAACAGTTCGTAGCAAAAACAGGAGTTTTTTACGCTGCTTACCAAAGACTATCTCATATAATCTTATCAAATCTCTTATCTAGCGCTTACTGTTCAAGAGCGTTCAAGACTATCAGTGACTATTAGTTAAATCGCTAACCGGAAAAAAATGAAGAAACTTAGATAATTATCAGTTTTATTCAATTTTTTCCATTAAGTAACATTATTACAATAGAAAATTATTATAAATATTTCACTACACTATATCGTTAAGATCCCAGAAGTAAACCATTTTCGAACTGAATTTTTTGAGAAATGATTAATAGTGTTGATGGTAACTATTTTTCATTGAAAAAAAAAAAGGTTTCACAAAATGATTTTTTATAAAATTTACTTTTTGATTAATTTTCATAACTAAGTAGACTGGTCTTTGGTTTGGTCGATGGGATATTATCCTCGTTAAATTATGATTTTTTAAAATGTTTACAGACAAATTGCTTTTGTTTTTGTAATTTTGGCTGAAAACAGCAAAAGAAAATTGTTATTTCGTTTTTAAGGGAAAGTATGAAATTTTTCAAACAATTCGTTTTTATGCTAAAATATTTCAATGTTGTTTAGTTGCGGCGAGTTTAGAAATTAAGTTTTTACTCATTTTTCCACCGCAGGGTCAAGCCAGTTGTTTTTTTATAATTGCAGATTTTTTATGTCGAGAAGGGTATCAAAAAGGTTATCAGAAAAGGGCATTCTCGAAATTGAAAAACCAGAAATGGATGGTAAAGTGAAAGAAGTTTTACAAGCAAGCGACTGTACTGATCAATCTGAAAATGATAAGAGTGAAAAAGTGGAACATAGCAGTTCGTTTGACGATGTTGAAATTACTCTTAAAACTCGAGAGACGATCGCTGAGGAAGCATATTTCAACATCGAAGAAGCTAAAGAAAATGATCTATTACTCAAATCTGGTGATGAAAACGAGGAGAACTGCAAAGAAAAAGATGGTAAAAATTCTTCAAGGAATAAAATAGAAAATAATTAAAAATTCTTCCTACAGTATTATTGGTAAATATAAAACTTTCTGCGTTAATAATTTTGATAATAACACTTCAGATTGTCCAAACAATTGTGAAGAAATGCTGGAGGTGAAGATGGCTCATGAAGATTGTGGTAATCAAGTTGTTAGTGACTATAACAAGAACGAATATCCAATGAATGAAACCAAAACTGAAGATGGAGAACTTGAAAATGAGAAGAAAATAGTAATTCAGAATGCTTCTGAAAATCCACATGTGGACTCAATCAGGCCTTTTGATGGGGAAGATCAGAGAAGTTCGGACAAGATTGAAGTGGGTGAGAATGGAGACAAGGGTCACTTATTGGTGACTTGGAAGGGCAAGCATCTCAGGATTCCATGTGCCCAAGAGAACAAGAAGGAGCTGAATTACTACTTCCGGCAGTTGAACATCATTGCCTACCCCATTGTTCTTTCCGACCTTTATGACCCTCAACTTTCCCAGGCCCTCACACATGCCACTGAGGTGTCTCTCAGACTGGAGAAGGGAGTTGGAGGCAGGTTGGGCATTGGATATTTAAGACTAAAGTTCAAAATCAGGCCCCATGTTGAGTTGGCTACAATGGCTCTTAAGGCTTTGCCTCCATTTGGTGCTGATGCATATCGTAGTGGTGGTGATATCATTGGAGACTTTTATGAAGACCATGGAAGAGATTATGATGATAAAGGTGCTAATGAGGATGATAAAGGTGCTAATGAGGATGATAAAGGTGCAAATGAGAATGATAAAGGGTCAAATGAAGATGATAAGAGTGCAAATATGGGTGATAAAGGTGCTAATCTGAGTAGAAGAGACTTTACTCAAAGTGGGGGAGGTGTTAATGGAGGTGAGAAAAGTATTGAAGCTGATGATCTCGAGGTGGAAGGTGGTGAAAATAATGGGAATCATTGTAATGAAAATGATAAAAGTGCTCACAATGAAACTGGTGTTGTGAGTGAAAGGCCAAAGGATGGTAATGAGAGTAAAAAAGGTGATGAAACTGTTAAAGATGGCTCAAAGAAGGATCATGATGACGATAATAATAATAATACTAATAATAATAATACTAATAATAATAATACTAATAATAATAATAATAATAATCAAAATCAAAAGGGTAATGAATACTTGGGTGATGTAATCAGCATCAAAGCAGAAAACTCTGGTACGGATATGGGAGGTAGTGATGTTGGAGATGGTACAAATACCATGGGTGTTCAAGAGACAGAGACATCAAAGGAAAAGGAGGGAAAGAAGGAGGATGTAGAGGAAAGTGGAGGGGGAGGTGAAGAGGAAAGGAAGGAGCATGGGTTGAAAGTTAGGAAGAGAATCATCAACATTCGACAATTCCTTGACCATGACTTGGAAGGAGACACCATGAAGGTGTTACGCACTTCCCTGGAGAGCTACAAGTTTTCATTTAACAAACTTCTCTTTGTCTCAAACCTTGCTGAGGGGGTGAGTGAAGAAGACATTTTGAGGGAGTTTGAAAGTTGTGAGAGGGTCATAATACCAGTGGATAACAAGAAGAACCGCGGGCATGCTTATGTGGAGTATTCCAAAACACAGGATGTCAGGAAGGGTCTACAACAGTTCCAAACCTCGTCGATGAAGGCTGAGGAGTGGTTTGTCATTCCAATCATCTCTGAAATGAGTGATTACTTCCACTTGCTTACTGAGTCAGAAAGGAGCTCCAAGCTGGATGCCATCAGGAGGTTAGAGGAGGCTTCATCGAATGAGACGAATGAGGAGAAAAAAGTTTGCATCGACAAAAAGGCTTTGCAGCAGAAGAGAGGTCTGGTGCTTGATAACATGAGGAGGCAAAGACTAGGCTTTTATGTTGCCCCGTCTGAACTTTTCAATGGCATTTTAGAAAATTCTTTGGAAATGACAGAAGATGCCAAAAAAACATTTGAAAAAGACTTTTCTAAAAAAAGACCTGAGGCCTATTCAAGCTCCTTTCCGGAGAGGGATCCGGAAACATATTCAGGGGAACACTCCACTAGAGGCTTTCCTGGAGGCATTAGAGGCACCACGAGAATCTCTCATTTCAGAGGGGGTTGGCCCACCTACAGAGGCATGAAGAGAACTTATGAAGAGCAAATCAAACCTTTAATGTCTTTTCCATCACATCCTTATGCCTACCCTCCATCCATTAGGTATAACTATCCAAAAGGTTCCTATCTGAATGATTATGCCGGTAATCAGGATTCTCAGGACTTCCATTACAGCCGTACCAAGTACCACCACCGAGCTGACTCTCCACACTTGCGTGACTATCCTCTCAAGCACCGCTTGTACCACTCCAGACATCGAAGCGGCAGCCGCAACTCGAGGCGCTTGAGTGACGATGACGTCGGTGGAGGCTACTCGATCAGGAAGAACCTCAGTCGAGATCCCAAGTTGGCTCACCAAATAAAGAACCTCATCGAAACGTTCCCGAGAGACAAGTACATGAAGGTTAACGAGGCATTGGGTGGTTTCAAGGACAGTGGCGAGGATCGAAGGAGGGAATATCTCAGGAGGAGGGAAAGCGGAGATAGGAGGGATAGCAGAGATAGAAGAGATAGAAAAGATAGGAGGGATAGCAGTTGCAGGAAGGAGTACACAGGCAGAGAAAGAAGTCGTTATGACAGTTACTCATCAGGCAGGTCTGGGGGCACCAGAGGCTATGAAGGTCCCCAGAGCAGCAAGTCGATGAGGGATTATGACGCCTACGAAGGCCGCCACGAGGCCCCACGGCCATCTGCAATGTATGACGATCACAGGAAAAGAAGGCGTCTCAACGACGATGACGATTCCAAAGCCTACCACCCTCCCTACAAGAGTGTCATGTGAGCTCGAAGCCACTTCTGTGTGGGCTCTAGATCAACTAAGCACTATTTACAATGTCTTGGTTTTTGTACATTTTAACTTTTATTTCAGTCTTTAATGTTTAACTGGTCCTAGTACTGAGATCTCCGCCGATTTTTATTAATTTTCTTGCAAATAATAATTTATTCGTACTTAAAAAATATTTCGTCATTATTTTGTTCCCACTAAACTTATGTGTCTAATGCTTTATTTTCATAGAAGTTGAAATCCAGGATTCACTAAAAGCGATTCGTGTCATAGCGATTGCTCCATCTGCTCAGATTAGATCAGAAGAGTGTTCCACAAAAAATGGCAAGTGCTGAGTTGGCTTAGGTATGGTTGGAGCAGTTCATGAAAGGTGGAGAAAAGAGAGTTCTTACTGAGTTCTTTGCGCGGTGGGGAGTTGACAAAGTCAGTAAAGTGAGTAGAATTAATTGATTAATTTATTTATTAATTAAGATTATTTTGATTTTGAACATAAGAGTGCCTAGTTTAAATGTCGACCCTTTATTTAGAGGTGACAGGTGTAGGGTGATGAAGATAGGAGTAAGGTTTGAGTATTTTTGAATGCCAGAAACCAGACGGGCGGCACTATTAACTGATTTTGTGAATGGGTCTAAGGTACCTTAAGAAAGTCTATAGTATGGAAAGTTGCAGCGGTCAAGGCGGGATAGGATGAGCGAAAAGACTAGCAATTTGAGAGTAAAAGTGTCAAGAAGTGGTTTGAGTTGCTTGATGCGACGGAGATGGAAGAAGACAGGTTTGGTTACAGACTTGGTTTGTGGTTTGAGAGAGAAAAAAGTTGAAGATTAATCCCAAGCTACGAATGGTAGGAGAGGCAGCTAGTGAGAGGTTAGTCGGAATAATAACTGAAGGAAGAAAATCAATAAATCTTGGAAAAGTGGATAAAGTCAAACCCACAAACATATTGTTTGCCAAAGAGAGACCACGTGCTCGTTTGCCCTCCCCATTTAATCCGCTACCTGAGCCTCAGCGTCGCTTACGGAGCCCAGCTGGTTTATCGCTCGTTTCGTTTTTATAGACTTCCGAGGTTATTAAAGACCAATGACCAAGTCTGAATGCATACGACCAGCTACCACTTCTAAAAAGAAGGTAAAAGCAAGAGTCAGTGTGAGAAGTTTCATCCAATGTAGCGCATTGAAATGCCTTCTCACATCACTTTTGGCCATACTCTTCGCCCGCTCATCTCCGCTGTACGCAAGCATAGGGATGCATGCAGTTTCGTGAAGGGAGAATTTGAGCTTGACGAAGGGAGCGGAAATATGGAACCCTTTACGAAGTTGCATGTCATCAGTACATCATCATGATGTTGTTGCTGTTATTGTTGAAGCTTCTCAGTATATTTCCATACTATTTTTTTGGCTTTCAAAAAGGTCCCGTGGTGTAACGGTTAGCACTCAGGACTCTGAATCCTGCGATCCGAGTTCAAATCTCGGCGGGACCTACCTTTTAATTTTTGCTATTACTTTTTGAATGAGATTTTTGTGCCTTCATTTCTATTGTTTAATGTCTACATTTAAACTTACGTGCTCTTAAAAAAGTAAATTTTGACTTGCGTTAAGAGTGAGTTCACGAAGAGGTAACGTGGCTAGAAATTGATCACAAAAGTATCAAAACACCTCGAAATTTGAAAAGAATATTCACGAAAAAAGTGCTAAAACGAAAAAGATAAACAAAGTGGTAATTTTTGACTGTTGTATAATGTGTACGGAAATAATTCAATGGAAAATAAAATAAAAAAAAGACAAGTTTCAACATAAAACACTGGAAATAAATAAAAAATGAGTTCTAAAAAGCATAAAAAGAAAGGTCCCGCCGAGATTTGAACTCGGATCGCAGGATTCAGAGTCCTGAGTGCTAACCGTTACACCACGGGACCAACTTAAACATTTCCACTTACGAAAGATTATATAATAATTAATGAATTTACTCTATCACTTTGGACAAATATAGTATAAACAAGCAGATTATAAAATGTTTTCAATATTTTATTTATATAAAATATTTAAATTATGAGTCCAACTTTTGTTTCAACTTTTTTTTTGTTGATAATTTCAAAAAAATCTGTTTAATTCATTCATAAATGTATTTCAAAATAACTTTTTATAAACTTATTTCAAAATACTAACATTTACTTTAATTTATCAACACACAAAAAAAAGCTGAAAAGTTAATTTATGGAAAAGTTAATCTATGTTTGAAAGCTTTCAAAATGTCTTGTCTCTGTGAGGCTGAAAATGACGTTGAATTCAAAGATTGTGACTTAAGAAGAGATTCAGATGAAGGTATACAAAAAATAGTGGTATTTCATATTAGTTATCATAATGAAACAATCAATTCGATTTGTTTTGCTGTTTTTTGAAGTTAAACCATAATAAGTTTATATGGAATTATGTTTTCAGTACGCAAAATAGCTCGCTTTGAAAATTTTTGATTATTAATTTGAAAAAAAAATAAAAACAATATTTTTCCAATAAATAAGAATTGTAGTTCTAATTTCGGAATATTTTGGAAAAATATCAATTTAAAAAATCTTTTGAGTTTCCTCGAATTGATAGTCAAATGACAACTTAAATACTGAAAAATCGATTTCATACTTATTGTCGTCTTTCAACAGACACGGAAGATGCTAGTGAAACAGAAGCAGAAAAGAAAGAGGAAGAGTTTACAGGCATCAAAGAACAGTAAGGAAATTTCCATCATCTTTTTTTTTGTTAGTAAAAGTTTAAAAATTATCATTGGTCTTCATCTTCATGTTTGATTCCAGTACTTTGTTTTATATTGTTTTGTAACTTATTCTCCAAGAAATTCACTTTAATAAACTAGATATTTTATATTTGAAAAAAATTCAACAAAAAATAAATAGAAACAATAATCAAATTTTTTTCCACTTCGAAATAGTAATTTTGTTTAAATTTCGTTTTTTCAACGAGTTTAATCTTTTATTATGTATTTCCACTGAATTGAGAAGTGTATTTCACCAATCCAGATCTACTAATCCAACAATCCACCATTACAAAATTTCATCTTTCCACCTTCACACAAAACCACCATTCCAAAATTCTACACTTCCAATAATTCAACAATTCACTCTTCCAACTATTCACTAATCCATTCTTCCAACATTCCACCATAGGATCTACCACCCACTCACCCTTCTATTCAACACTCCACCACTAATAGGATCTACCATGATCAGCTGAAGCAGTTCCATCGGCAGCTGCAGCAACTCAAGGATGGCTCATTGCCCATCTACCTCAAGAAACTCAAACGACTCGAGCAACAATACCAGGTGGTTGATGGGTGGTTGATGGGGAGTTGATGGGTGGTTGATGGGGAGTTGATGGGTGGTTGATGGGTGGTTGAAGGGTGGTTGATGGGTGGTTGATGAGCACTTTTTAAGCCGGGCTTCATTGAGTGTAGGTGTGATTTAAATTTTGATGGCATAGATCAATCAGCCAATTCTCTTGTGAATTGTCTCTTTGATTAGTTGCTGAGGAGTTGGTGGGGTAATACATTGACTGTTCAGTGATTCATGGAGTTTTGAATGATCGATAGGACGTTTGATTAGTTTTTGTGGTTATTAATTGTTGATAGAATGATTGGATATTTGCTGAGATGATTGAATGAATGAGGCTTGGTAACTGTTGAGATGGTTGGATGGTTGCTAAGATAGTTGGATGGTTGGATGGTTGCTAAGATAGTTGGATGGTTGAAAGGTTGTTAAGATGGTTGGATGGTTGCTAAGATGGTTGGATGGTTGCTAAGATGGTTGGATGGTTGCTAAGATGGTTGGATGGTTGCTAAGATGGTTGGATGGTTGCTAAGATGGTTGGATGGTTGCTAAGATGGTTGGATGGTTGCTAAGATGGTTGGATGGTTGCTAAGATGGTTGGATGGTTGCTAAGATGGTTGTTAAGATGGTTAGAGGGTTGCTAGGGTGGTTGCTATGGTGTTAGAAGATTGATTCTATCCCGTGACACAGGATCGAATGCTGATGAATGACATTTTAACTTCCTTCCAAATGAATCTCTTTGAGCAAGAGTATTTCAGAGAGAAGGAACACGTGAACAAGGAGTTTGAGGTGGGTGGGTTTAAAAGTGAAGCTATATAACAACACTTCTTTGATTCAAAAAAATTAAATTAAGAGAAATTAGTTTGTTTAAGTTAGATGGAGTTGAACGAAAGTGAAGTTAGATGAAATCAAAAAAGGCGAAATTAGATAAAATTAAACAAAGTGAAAGTTAATTGAGTG
>OX387249.1:1469554-1519554 GCA_947562095.1 Branchellion lobata | reverse complement strand
GACCACATCACCACCATCGACTTCAAGTACAAGACCCACTTGTAAATGCATCCTTGCGTTCTTGAACTGATTTCACTTCAATAAAATCGTTCAAAAATCATTTGGTCTTAATGAAAAAACCCTATCATCTACATTAAAACGTTAGCTCTGTTGAATTGCACTACTAGTGAAAAAGATAAATAAAAAAGGTAGTATAACAAAAAATGATTCATCATTTGGACCTGCCAAAAAATAAAAAAAAAATAGCGTTTAGAAATTTTAAAAATGCAACAAACATAATTAACAGCAACTGAGCTTGCTCATCTAATCTTATCATGGAAATTTTATTGCGTCCTTTAGCATTGTTCAAAGGGGTACTCTGTCAATCGATAACTTCCTTGAGTAGTGACTGGTGACAATCCATCTGGATTACCAAAGCTTGTACAAAGTCAGTTTGAAAACGTATAGAAACAAGGAAAAAAAATTTCACGAACAAGTACAAAGTTGCTTCTAAGAGCTCCTTTGTCACCCTTCTGAGCACTCATTGCTACTTGCTGAAGAAGGGCAGTTCGCAATGTGATTAATTTCTGAAGATATTTATAATATATTCATTTTTTTATTGATTATAACAATTTGATAGCTTAAATTTGTTTCGTTATTGAAGATGAAAATATAATCTCGAAAGCCATATTCGATTCTTCTTTAAAAAAATATGACAATTTTATTATTTTTTTCTGATAAAGCTTGATAAAGATTAAGAATTTTAGAAAACAAACTTTAAATTCTGAAATAAAACAAAATTAAAGTTTCATTATCAAGCTCTAGAAAATTCAAAAAAGCAGACTACCCATTTGAGTTCTCATCTAGAATCGCAGTTACCTGATGGATTCAATAGCACCCTCACTTAGCAGCTACCGAAAAAGCCGAAGCTTTGACTTGAAAAACTGTTTACCGACTCAAGCACAAGAAGTCACTGAGATGTGTTTTCATGTTGAGGCCTAGACGAGCTAATGCTTCTTACTTGATACCAACATTTAATACCTGTTATTTCTAGTCTAACGCTTAGCGAGCCAAGCTGTAATGAGTGAAATTGAGATATCGACGTTCTTTTAGCTTGTGTTTGAGTAATTTGAAGCGAAAATCAGGCGAAGAACATATGCCATTGCAGTGTTGCACGGTCACTCAGGCCCAGCAGGGAAAATGCGTTCGAAACGATGTTTTTTTTAACTTTTACTTCAAATGCGCTATATAAATTGATTGATTAGTTAATAGATTTTGTCCAACTCTTCACTGAATTCGAAAATGTTCTATGCATGTTCAGCAACATGAAATTTTTTTTGGAATTTTTAGTTTTTGTCTTAGAAGGCTTTCCTCTTACCTCTCCGACAGAAGTTCTGTAGTTTCTATAAACAATTCTCATTCTACTCCTTCATTCCCATTTGGCGTCCCTCAGGGTTCTGTTCTTGGTCTTCTTTTTTAATTTTTTAAACTTTTGAACTCCCAAGAATTATTTCATCATTTTCTCTTTAGAGTCAACTCCGTGCTGATGACTCTTACATCTTTACTTCATTTCATAAATATGACTTACTTTCTAGTAGCTCTAAAATATCTTTTTGCGTTGGTAAAATAATCTCTTGGAGTGATTCTATGTTTCTCAAACTCACCTTTCCAGTTTTGATCTTATATATTTTAGCAAGTCTTCCTGACTTGATGAAGCTTTTTTATCAATTTCATAAAATCTTCCACCCGCCTCTTCTTCAACCATTCATAGTTTAGGCTTCATTTTTGATTTTCCACTTTCTCTCATAACACAAAAAAAATCTGTAGCTAAATCATCTTTCTTCCATCTTCGCCGTATCAAGCAACTGAAACTTTTCCTAGACAATCCAACCCTCAAACTACTGGTTTCTTTGCTTATTTTGTCCCGCATTGACTTTTGCAACTCTTTATACTATGGATTTACAGAGACCACGCTACACCCTCTCACCAAAGCTTTTAGTAGCACTGCCCGCTTGGTTTCTAGCACTCATAAATTCTTTCGTCTAACTCCTAATCTTGTCTCTTTACACAGGTTGCTTCTTAAAAAGAGATCAGTTTTCAAAATCTGCACTCTCATGTTTAAAATAAAAAATAATCACTTACTTACCTACTTCGCTGACCTTTTTAAGTTGCCTCCTCGTAAGGGACTGAGATCTACTTATTTTCTTTTTTTAGGATACCTTTCAATAGTACTTTTGCTAAATCTGCACTTTCCTACTGTGGGCCCCTTCTATGGAGCTCACACCCCCCAATCTCACCTCTTTTACCTCTCTACTTTCAATTCGTAAAGCCCTTGAAACTTTGTTGTTTAAACAGTTCGTAGCAGAGCACTTTTGAGCAGTATGGAATCAGTGCTATACAAATGATTTGATAAGATTAGTTTAGATTTTGTTCCAAGCTGTCTCTTTAAGTTTCCATGATACTAGGTTATTTCCATGATGGCCTCGAAACTCTACGGGGTTAATGCCACTATAACAATATTTGTGTTTGTATTGTATTGTATTAGGAGTAGGTTAGAAGAGCTGATGAAATATCATTACTGAGGCGAAGGTTTTTTTGTTTGTACTTTGAAACAAAGTAAGGTTATGATTGTTTGAATGATCATGAGTTATCAATTATTTTCGAAGTTCATTTCATTTTTAAAAAGTACTTCCTCTTTTTTGGCATTAAAGCAGATAAAAATTTCTAAAAACTTTTAAACGTTTATAGACTTTTTCATAATATATTTATAAACACAAGTTTCCAATGGACAAATTCTAAAATTCTAATTAAACAATTTTTTCAAAACTAAGCGATAGAGGTGAAGATTTATTTGAAAATTTTCACAATAATTTACTTTATTTAAACGGACAGTTTACACCGTTATCCGAATTAAAAAATACAATAACTCATCACGTAACAGCGAGGATTAACTAATATAAGGATTTGAATCTTAATAAAAAGGAAAAGAACAAAGTCCACTCCAGTCGAAGACCTTTGCCTTCAACTGCTGGTATAAAAGGAGCGCGTTTGAAGGCAGCAGCATTGAGTTATCAACACACTTGAAATTCAACAATGAAGTCCGCAGTCGCTCTTGTCGCCTTCGTCGCTCTTGCCGCCATGGCATTCGAAGTTCCCACTCCCTACTTCTGGAACTACAACTTCGCAGTCCACGTAAGTCCCTGCTTCAATCAATCTGTCAACCCTGAGTTATCATTATCATTGCAACCTCACCATACTGGTACTCAGCACTAACACGCTGTTGATCACATCAGTACGGAGATTTGGACGAACAGCACGTGGTCTTGTTCAGCGCATTGAGGGATCTTTGCGATCACAAAGATGAAGAACCGAGACTGGTCCATCTCAGAAGGGTCATTGCCAGCCACTTCAGATACGAGGAGGTGAGTGTTGGGAAATGGATTTCGTTTCAACATCGTCTATACAACACTCATTAGTCCTTTCCAACGAATTATCATTGACACTCTAGGGAAGGATGAATGCCGCCAACTACGAACACGTTGAGGAGCACGTCGGAATCCACCATGATTTCGAAGCGACCTTGACAGCTGCCAACTCCCCTGTGACCGATGAACATTGTACCACTGCTAAGCAATGGTAAGAGTTGTGATTGATGACTCGCTCATAGAGCCCAGTAGCACGTTGACTCACTGCCACATTGCATCCCACAGGCTCGTCGACCACATCACCACCATCGACTTCAAGTACAAGACCCACTTGTAAATGCATCCTTGCGTTCTTGAACTGATTTCACTTCAATAAAATCGTTCAAAACATTTTGTTCATCTTATTCAAATGTTCCAAAAATTGTTTTCTGAAACATCATACTCTTCAACCTTTCACTACGGTGATACAAGCGCAACACGACAGCTTTAGTATTTTTCAAACACGATTGACATTTTTATCATGTATCTTCCAGCAACCAAAACAAGCTTACATAACACTAGAAAAGGCAATTGGAGGGAAAATAGCGGGTTTTACCAAAGTCGATCTCAAAAATTTTTATCTACAGATGACACAACATTCGTTTCAAACTAGTTTGACACCTTTTGAGAAATCCTTCTTCAGAACCTTTCTCAGTGACTTTATGCACTTCACCGCCCTGAAGCAGAGCCGCTTGCATTTCCATCGTGGCTTATAATATATTATTATATTATATATTTATTATGTGTATTTTTTAAAATTATGTTATCTATATCTTATTATTATAGCCCTAAAAGTCTTTCGGCTATTGATCTAATCTGGCCTTGTCTTTCCGGAAGACTATAATTATACTTCATATTCAAAAGAACTGACAATTTGTCTTCATGAAATATAAAAAAGCAGGTGTGCTTGATTTAAAAAAAATTAAATTATATTTTCTTTAAATTCACGGAAAAGAAGAAGAGAGGTGAAAGAGATGAGGTTTTGGAGAAAAAGTGTTCCATAGAGAAGGGCGCAGCAAAGTAGACCGATGGGTTAGAAGATGTGAGCTTACGTGGTGGTAGCTTGACATGGTTGAGTGAACAAGTTAGAGATTGGTTTTATTTTCAGACATAAGGATGCAAAAGTTAAATTTTGTTAGTTGATAGTAAAAGAAACAAAAAAGAAAAATGGAACACCGTGAACAAACTACTTAATAAGTTTCCTTCTTCAAACGCTAACCCTAGAATTTCGCTCAGCTTGTTCATAGGTAAAGCGTGAACAGTTAAGCTCAGCTTTGAGTTTAAAAGCAGCAACTCGAGTGAAGAACGCGCGCTTTTCTCATGCTAAGCACTAGAACTTAATATGGTTCCATTCAACTGATTGTTTTTCTCGTGCCACAGTGACCGCCACGGTGCCTTCAAAAGCATACTGGATTCAGACGAGCTCACCAAAGTTTTCATTGTTTTGGAGTTTCTTTAGTTTGTTAAAAAAGGTTAAACATAGTTTCAAAACATTTTTGAGACGAGATAACTCCACAGACTTCAAAAAACTAACTTCTCCATATCAAGTAGTCTTATCTATGACAATGGAGTACTCAATAAGTAATGTGTCCGGACCACTGCAAAAAAGTCTGAGCCAAATCGACCATTTCTTCGTTTGAAATTTTGGCCAACGTGATGCCAGTTATTGTCGCTGAGTTTTCATTCCTTAAATTTAACTATTTGAATCACTTTTTTTACATTTTTCAAGTGATTTTTTGTTTTAAATTAATATTTCATTATGTTTACTAATTTTTCAATTTTTTCTTTCACGATTTTTTCATTTCGTAGGTTCAATGCCGACTTTTATGACTGATAAAATTCTGTTCTCGTATATTTCAATGTTTTTTTTAGTTCGACTATTCACCGTGTTTTTGTAACATTTTCAGCGTGTTTCTGGACTTGATCTAATGAAGACCATGAAATAGGCATTGCAGTGAAACCGCCAACGTTAATACCGTTTGCCAACGTACTCAACAAAAAATTGGCGAAGTTGGTTATTTCGAAAACTCTTTGTATGCAAAAAAATATTGTAACTAATAAGCTAGCTTATAACTGAGGCTAAGAATTCAAATGTTTAATATTGATAGTTAAACAAAGTAATTGAAAAAAGCCGACAGTACGACCACACTGCTTGTGCGCCATCGTAAACCAAATTTCTCTCCATTCGATCAAAAACTTTGCAAAGTGACAGTGTCCACACTGTTTAAGAGCGCTCTCTCACGAACTGAGAAACATTGAAATTTGAAAAAAAAATAAAGATCAACAAGAGAAACAAATAATAAAAAAATTATCAATCATTTTCACTTATTTAAACTTTGATGACACAAGGTTTTAGTTTTTTCAAATAATAAAAAGCATTATAATATTTTATAATGATAAGGCTAGATGAAACGAGTGAATGAAAGTTGAAGCTTGAGGTATGAATGTTTTTGAGCCACGATGGAACATGCAGTGGACAACCGAGCTCACAAAGGCACTGAAAAAGAGTTCTCAGAATGGAATCCATGGGAGGTGTCCAACACGTTTGGAATGATTTTTGAAATGAGTTTTGAAATGATTTGAGTTGCTCTTTCAAGAGGATTACCACTAGTCATCGATTATGAAGAAATCAACCGTTGAAGCAAGCGCTATTTTAGTTTTAAGTGGACTTTTTTTTACAGTTTTTTGTAAGCTTGGTTGATTGCAGGTTGATGTAAGAAGGAAAGTATCACTCGTAGTTCGAAATATTATTGTTGTTTTGAGACGTTTGGATTTGCTGATACGAAACTCCAAAAGTACGGTGTTTCAAAGAAACAATTTTTTGAAGACATTCAAAAATGTCAATGAAATGAGTTGATTTGAACGATTTTATTGAAGTGAAATCAGTTCAAGAACGCAAGGATGCATTTACAAGTGGGTCTTGTACTTGAAGTCGATGGTGGTGATGTGGTCGACGAGCCTGTGTGATGCAATGTGGCAGTGAGTCAATGTGCTACTGATCTCTATAAGCGAGTCATCAATCACAACTCTGCTCACCATTGCTTGGCAGTGGTACAATGTTCATCGGTCACAGGGGAGTTGGCAGCTGTCAAAGTCGCTTCGAAATCATGGTGGATTCCGACGTGCTCCTCAACGTGTTCGTAGTTGGCGGCATTCATCCTTCCCTAGAGTGTCAATGATAATTCGTTGGAAAGGACTAATGAGTGTTGTATAGACGATGTTGAAACGAAATCCATTTCCTAACACTCACCTCCTCGTATCTGAAGTGGCTGGCAATGACCCTTCTGAGATGGACCAGTCTCGGTTCTTCATCTTTGTGATCGCAAAGATCCCTCAATGCGCTGAACAAGACCACGTGCTGTTCGTCCAAATCTCCGTACTGATGTGATCAACAGCATGTTAGTGCTGAGTACCAGTATGGTGAGGTTGCAATGATAATGATAACTCAGGGTTGACAGATTGATTGAAGCAGGGACTTACGTGGACTGCGAAGTTGTAGTTCCAGAAGTAGGGAGTGGGAACTTCGAATGCCATGGCGGCAAGAGCGACGAAGGCGACAAGAGCGACTGCGGACTTCATTGTTGAATTTCAAGTGTGTTGATAACTCAATGCTGCTGCCTTCAAACGCGCTCCTTTTATACTACTTTCGTCGCGCGACGATCTTTGACCACGTCATACTTTGGTTTCTTCTATTTTTTTTAGCTCAAAGTTCGCTATCCCAAATTAATGAAATCTGCCTCTTTCACATTCTACATTTTAACCTTTGACTTTCGCTTTTTTATTTCCAATTGGTCTACTTTTGGTATTTAGAATTTTTCGAGTTTGAATAAACATTCAAGAAAAATATGGATTTTTCCACTACATACGTGATATATCAAAACTGATTAACTTGAAATATTTAAAAAAAAATAAATTATGATTCCCTTCCGGTAATGTTTAAATAAACTGGAAAAAAATGACTATATTAAAAAAATTGTTGATTTCAGTTACAAATAATGTTTTCAACAACCAAAGTTTGATTCAAATCAGCCAATAATTGAAGTCAGTCCTTAACACGATCAACCATCTTTTTTAAAAGTCATTCCTATTACCAAAAAACAGTTTTTTCTCAATGTCTTTTTTAAGTTTTTTACAATTGGCTACTGAAAATGTTGAAAATCATGCAAAACAGTCTGAAAGAAGAAGAAATATTTTTCATAAAGATTTGATGGATATATAATCAAATTAATGAGCTCGCGGAATTTTTAATAGCTCACAATCATATGGGAGAACTATTGAAGAAAATTCAGTAAGAGTGAATGTTACAAAGAATGGAAACTTAATCGAAATAAGAAAACAAAGACAAATTAACTAAATTTGTTTTATTGAGCAAAATCAAAAGTGAAACTCGAACGAAAAATTTAATGAATAAAAAAATAAACCTCAGAAATTCGGAACTTAATTAGAGCCAATAATCACGCAATTAAATATAAATTTTTCAATAGTCTTCATTAGATCAAGTCCAGACATACACTGGGAATAAATAGAGGAGGATACTTCATTCTGGTGAGATGGGTAGGTTTAGGAGTCTTTTAAGAAATTTTTTCTCTGACCACTTTCTGAATCCGCAGAAAATTTGGTCTGAATCCCATAAATCTTTGCCATTCTTTTCATCATTGGGTCGTTTTTGTGTCAAATCAAAACGAAATTATTTTCCATTTTTTGATATTTTGTTTGGTAAGTAGAAATTCTGTTGTGTAAGTTGAAGTAAGATAAAATATAGTCGGGAAATTGGAAGCTTTTTGGGTGAATTGGAATCTTGTCGGGTGAATTGGAATCTTGTCGGGTGAATTGGAATCTTGTTGGGTGAATTGGAATCTTGTTGGGTGAATTGGAATCTTGTCGGGTGAATTGGAAGCTTGTTGGGTGAATTGGAAGCTTGTCGGGTGAATTGGAAGCTTGTTGGGTGAATTGGAATCTTGTTGGGTGAATTGGAAGCTTGTTGGGTGAATTGGAAGCTTGTTGGGTGAATTGGAAGCTTGTTGGGTGAATTGGAAGCTTGTTGGGTGAATTGGAACCTTGTTGGGTGAATTGGAAGCTTGTTGGGTGAATTGGAACCTTGTTGGGTGAATTGGAAGCTTGTTGGGTGAATTGGAAGCTTGTTGGGTGAATTGGAATCTTGTTGGGTGAATTGGAATCTTGTTGGGTGAATTGGAACCTTGTTGGGTGAATTGGAAGCTTGTTGGGTGAATTGGAACCTTGTTGGGTGAATTGGAATCTTGTGGGGTGAATTGGAAGCTTGTTGGGTGAATTGGAATCTTGTTGGGTGAATTGGAAGCTTGTGGGGTGAATTGGAACTTTGTTGGGTGAATTGGAAGCTTGTTGGGTGAATTGGAATCTTGTTGGGTGAATTGGAAGCTTGTGGGGTGAATTGGAACTTTGTTGGGTGAATTGGAAGCTTGTTGGGTGAATTGGAAGCTTGTTGGGTGAATTGGAAGCTTGTGGGGTAATTTGGAAAACGACATGTGGGACTACTTCGAATGTAGAAATGGTCGTTGGGAGATAATTACAGTGAAAAAATTTTATACCTTAAAAAAAACAACAAAGTAATCAAAACTTGAAAAAAAACTGTCTAAAAAATTGAATTATCTCGCCTAATAACTTTGGAAACCTTTTTGGCAAATGATAATTATGTAGCTCCTGGTTAACGACTTGACTCCAAGGTCGCTTAAATCTGTGTTTTTCCTTCATCAGCTTTCGACTATCAACAGTTGTGAAAAAAAAGATTTTGCTTTATTCCGAGTGAATAAACACATTTTAATGCTTCTGTCTGGGGCTTGAAGCCACTTTCCATGCGATGCTGGTGTCTGCTGCTGGTCCACTGTGACTGAGACCCACCACCAGGACGTCTTTTTACCGCACGAGTTTCATTTTCAAAGCTCCAACTTAATTTGAACCAAGATATGAACAACGATCATTAGTCTGTACAGCCCTGATGATGGATGCTCAGTGATTGAAGATATGGCCACAATCCTTTCCGAATATTAATTATTCTTTAAGTTTTCTTTCTTCCTTCTTTTTTTTTCTATTTTTTTATTGTTTTAAAACTCCATCTCTGACGTCATTTTTTCTTTTACCAGCAGCCATCGGTAGACATAGCTCACCCGTATCCCAACTGTTTCTGTGTCACAGACTTCAAAGTGTATGTTTTTATATCGGAAAAAAAGGCTTTATCACAGCCACTATCATCAAGTTCACTACACAGAGTTTTTTTCTATTGTATAAGTGATGATAGAGCAATGATTGTGCATAGCCACTTGCTGTCGTTTTTTTTTCTGAACAATCATTTGATACATAATTCGAAATTATATTCTCATAATTTGGTTTTATGAGGAAGCTGAACAAGTTGTTTTGAACGATTTTATTGAAATGAAATCAGTTCAGGAACGCAAGGATGCATTTACAAGTGGGTCTTGTACTTGAAGTCGATGGTGGTGATGTGGTCGACGAGCCTGTGGGATGCAATGCGGCAGTGAGTCAACGTGCTATTGGGCTCTATGAGCGAGTCATCAATCACATCTCTCCTCACCATTGCTTGGCAGTGGTACAATGGTCTTCGGTCACAGGGGAGTTGGCAGCTGTCAAGGTCGCTTCGAAAGCATGGTGGATTCCGACGTGCTCCTCAACGTGTTCGTAGTTGGCGGCATTCATCCTTCCCTAGAGTGTCAATGATAATTCGTTGGAAAGGACTAATGAGTGTTGTATAGACGAGGTTGAAACAAAATCACCCTCACAAACTCACTTCTTCGTATCTGAAGTGGTCAGCAATGACATTCCTGAGATGGACCAGCCTCGGTTCTTCAGCTTTGTGATCGCAAAGATCCCTCAATGCGCTGAACAAGACCACGTGCTGTTCGTCCAAATCTCCGTACTGATGTGATCAACAGCGTGTTAGGGCTGAGTACCAGTATGGTGAGGTTGCAATGATAATGATAACTCAGGGTTGACAGATTGATTGAAGCAGTGACTTACGTGGACTGCGAAGTTGTAGTTCCAGAAGTAGGGAGTGGGAACATCGAATGCCATGGCGGCAAGAGCGACGAAGGCGACAAGAGCGACTGCGGACTTCATTGTTGAATTTCAAGTGTGTTGATAACTCAATGCTGCTGCCTTCAAACGCGCTCCTTTTATACCAGCAGTTGAAGGCAAAGGTCTTCGACTGGAGTGGACTTTGTTCCGTTTTTTTAATAAGAATTCAAATTCTCATTTTATTTAATACTTGTTTTTTGTAACTTGGTTTTTTTTCCTACCTCTACAAGTTCTCTCTGTTTTTTTCATTCTCTTTTAGTTCATTTAATTAGCATTCTTTGCTCAAACATTCGATCAAGCTTTCAAAATTTGTTCTCAAAACATTTGTTCCAGCCTGCTTTCTTGGAACAATCGTACCAGAGAAGTTTCAATTACTCTTTTATACAACAAAACCTTTCAAATAACTTTATTACTTTTATATTATGAACACCTCTGAAAATGTTATTTCAAGATTTAAACTTCCCTTCAAAAGTATGTTTGGTAATACTTGGAACAACCTATCAGCATTGTTCAAACTCCGTGAAAGTTATTAACAACTGACATTAATTCTATCATAAAGAAGATCAGATAAGTTTCGAAAAAGTCAAATTCCTATCCAAAGTGATCAAATGCGCCAGTTTCTTCAGAGCAAAACAAAAGGAACAACTCAGATCTTACTCTTTCAGTATTTCGATTATAATACTTTCAAATCCCAGTGACTCAATTCAATTCTTCGTGAAGGTTGAAAATAACACAAGTTATGGGGGAAAATTCAACTGGAACATTCTTGGCAAAGAGAAGCGTATGGTAGCAGTTTAAAAAATTATGGGTAACTTCACTGATGGTTGATAAATTTAAGCCAATATGGTCTGTTTGTAAAAGATTATGAATGTTTTGGCATGATGAGTTACGGACTTTTTGGAGCAATTCAAGCATTGAATTTCGTTTAATTTTTTTATTTCCATGGGAATCTTTCCAATTCATACTCATAAAACTGTTGAAAGGATTTTTTTCAAAAAAACTATTAAATCTGTTTTTTTCACTGATTCTGGGTGGATATTATTTTAGGATGTCTAACTTAATTTGATATGTCATATAAAACATATGTTTTCTCTTTTTCATTCTTAAAATCTTGTTATTAATTTTCACTATGGAATTCATTTTTTATTGAATATGCAAAATGAATTTTAATAAGCTTAGAAGAATAAGATTTTAAAAATAATTATAATGAGATTTGAAAAATAATGATTATAATGAGATTTGAAATAATGATTATAATGAGATTTGGAATAATGATTATAATGAGATTTGAAATAATGATTATAATGAGATTTGAAATAATGATTATAATGAGATTTGAAATAATGATTATAATGAGATTTGAAATAATGATTATAATGAGATTTGAAATAATGATTATAATGAAATTTTGAAAGCATTTTTTCTTTCAATAATATTTCTCACTCGGGTAATATAACCATCACTACGTCATCCTTCTTGTTCCTTCAATCTTGTCTCCACTAATGATTCAACAATTTTTAAATTGTTATTTCTAAAAGATAACATAGTATTTTTTCAATAATTTTGAAAATTCACACTCCTTTGAAACAATCATGACAACAATAGTCTGCGCCAGTAGAACAATGGTTAGCAAGCCCGCTCTAAAAACGCAAGTTTCAAGGTTCGATTCCCGGCGAAGCTCAGGTTTGAGTTCTAAAAAGCGGTAACTCATGTAGAGAACAGACGCCGTTCTAGAGTGGCTCAGCCATCTGGTTGCGTTTCAGCTTGGCGTTTTACAAGTTGAATTTATCATTTGTTAATATTGGAAATGTTAAGTTACTTCACTCTCAGTTAACATTGACCTGGCTTGAAGCCTTTCTGTAATTTTTTTTCGGGTAACCGCTATGTTAAAACTGAATGCTCACAAGTTGGAAGTTTTTTTGGTCAGCAGTTGGACATCTAAACTTTGTACTTTAAAAAATTAAGAATTACGAACCCACGTGTTTGAAAATAACATAATACATGAAAACACCAATCTACTTGCTTCATTCAATAGCAACGTGATATCATTCCAACATCATCATAAAATTTTAGCAAGGGTCCTGTTTAAAATTTCACAAGATTTATGGTCATTTTTATTCATTTTTTTTAGTCGGGTGTTTTTTGAGGTCGGTAGTAAACTTTGAGCTTTGTAAGACCTTGAAATGAAACTTGATCCATAGTTGTGGCTAAATCTTTTTATGATGAAACTTCTCAACGAGGTGTTAGTGTCAAACTATGAAACTATAGTATCCTAACCTGATACAGTGTTGTGGTAGTTACTTTTTACGAAACAGGTTTTTGAATTAGCTTCAATGCTTTGTTGATCTAATCATTTATATAGCGCTGATTACACACTGTTCAAAAGCAGATTGTTAGACACAAAAAAATGGAGAAGCTGGAAATGAAAACCTTTCTAGAATTTTATAAATAAGAGATTAGATATAAGCCTTGTTGGCACAAAGGGATCCAGAAAGATTTTTTAAAATTATTGGTGTAATAATATAATTTTTAAGGTAGATTGGAAGATGGGTGCAGTAAAAAGAGGCTTACTTAGACCAGTGTGACTGGCGCTGTTGGCACGACCCGCTGAGTTCTTCAGGCCAGGCTTGCTAAGCAACAGTTTATTTTATTTCACATCTTTTTGATGGAAATCCTCCCATAACCTTCCGCGCAAGTACTCAACATTTTGCTAACTTGTGTGGTGCGTGCTTGTGATTCAACTTGCAACTTGCATATTCGATTCATTTTCAAACGTTGCTTTTTTACATGGTATACAATACAATACAATACAAACACGAATATTATTACAATGGAATTAACCCCGTAGAGTTTCGAGGCCACATGGTATCGTAAATAAAAGATGAATTTTAATTTTTTCACCAATCACGTGAACCCATCTCCATCGGCGGTCAATGAGCAAATCGAAAATTATTTTTAAAGATTATTTTTGAAAACTCATTGATGATCAGATAAATAAGTTAAACAAACTTAAAAAACAAAGTCACTATATTTGTATTTTATTGAAAAATCACATACATTAAAAAAAATAAAATAATATAGTTATTATTTTCGTAAAAATAAATTTGCATTTTATGAGAACGAACTCAACAGCAATATTCCCACTGTTCTGGTTATAGAACATTTGACAACCTTTGCGTTTGAATTCATATAATCATTCAAACTATGAACAGCTATGCGTCAGTAATAGAGATATAATACTTGAAAAATCTATTTTCATGTTTTAAATATTCTGAAAAAGCTCAAATAACTGAACTTTAGCTACTTGTGCTTTTGAAGAGTGTAGAATCAGCGCTACATAAATGATTTGATTAGATTAGATTACTTGCTTTAAATTTTTCTTAAATGTTCTTACATCCTTCTTCAATGACCCCTCTGTTACTTGGGCGAATAGGGAGCATAGCCGCAATTCTTGCCCATCCAAGCGTTGCTGGGTTTTGGATAACCATCCAACACTCTTTGCTGCGACGGATCGTACTTGAGGTATCTAAAAAATAAAAAGAAATAAATTAAGTTTTCTTTTATAAGATTATATATGAAAATACATTTTGTTTAAAACAAGAACAAATATATTCTGAAGGTTTTAGTAATGAAACTCACTCTCTTCCTCTGAAAAAGTACAAATAATTTTCGAAGGTCGGGTTGAGGATAGCGCTGAAGGTACTGGGGGCGTTCGGGAACACGGACCATAAATACAAAGCTCCATTCGTGCTGACCTCGAACGACCTCTCATTCCACGGCCACAAGTAGCCATCCTGGATGAGCAGCAAAGTATGCAGGCTCCATCAATTGAGTGTAACCCAATCTAGCATAAACTGAGCATTTGTAAAATTCTTTTCAACATCATACTCAAAGGCGCTCTTAGAGGAACGGTTTTACCCGTTGTGGAGCTGCTAGCTGATTAAGCCGCTCTAGGATAGCGCCTATTTCTATTTGAGTTGCCATTTATAAAAACTCAAATCTGAGCTTATTCGGGAATCGAACCCGGAAATTCACGCTTTACAATGTAATTTTTAACTATCAAGCTACAGGCGCAGACAAGCATAGAGAAAAAACTTTTCAAACCAATGTAACAACGTACTTTCACTAGGTAGACATCATTTGAGCCCGGTTTGACAAAGGCCGACTGTGGATTGTGAAGACTTATTTGTTTCTTGGTCACCAACTGGAAACCATAGTAGACCCAAACATGATTGCCTGGTAGGTTGGTGATTATTGTTTTTCAGTGTTTCACTCATTTAAATATGTATATTTATAGAAAGACACGTGTTAATCAATAGAAAATATGATAACGTTTCCAACAGGGGATAGTCCAATATAACTTAAATAAATAAATAACTAAATAAATAAATAGTAATTAAATAACTTTAATTATTATTATTTCTAATATAATCCGGAAAACCGAAGCTTTGAAAGGCTAAAATTTGTGAATGACATTCGGTGCTTCAATGTATACAATGCAATACAATACAAACACGAATATTTTTATAGTGGTATTAACCCTGTAGAGTTTCGAGGCCACAATGTATTGTGTGAATGGAGTTTTAGTGTTGAGTGTTAAAGTTTCAGGTAGCAAATAAATAGTTTTGTTCAAAAATCTACCGCACCAACTTGATTCTAGTTTACATTAAACTATGCAAACTTCTTTGTTCGTTGCCTAACTCGGTGTCCGAGATAGGTGACCAGTAAAATATAATTTCAAATACTTGGCTGATTTAAATTTAATTTTTATTTCAGTAACAGACTAATAATCTTCAACGTCGTAACAACAAGCACTACCTACCCTGGAACAAATAGGTATGATAGGTTCTCCATGAAAAGACTGAGGCCTCCACGTTGGTGGGCGGAGACTGATACGCCGATGAAATAGCATTAGGAAAACCTGGATCGAGTCCATAGTCACTGACTCTCCACCACTGGTCACCAATGAAAATGTTCACTCTCTGGTCATGAGCTGCTCAAAGATCAATGGTTCTTTTTGAGAAATGATTTAAAATAACTTTTTGTAGCTTAATTTTTAAAGTTTTAGTTTGAATAAATTTTATGCGTTTGATTTTAAGTCGGTTTCGACTTATTCTTCGGCATTGTGTTTTTTGTGGTTATCTTGCTTCTTACTTTGTGTGATCGCTTTGAACTCCAAAGAACACAAGCTGTTGGGATTGTTTGCTCGGGTACTAGTGGTAGTTGTCGTGGTGGTGGTGGTGGTGGTGGTAGTTGTGGTGGTGGTTGTAGTTGTTGTATGTGTTGGATCAGCGCCGACAGGAGCTCCTGAAGTGTATGGATTAAATTTAAATAATAGAAACAAAAATATACCAAGTTCCTGGCTGATAATTTATCGAAATAACTCTATCGACTTCAAATTATTCGCACCAACCATAAAGCGACTGTGCGCCTGCAATGTCGTCAGGTCCAAGTTTGAAATTCGGTTTCCAGCCCTGGTAGTACGGAGCCATAAGAGCTCCAGGCACGTTGGAGTGATGCAGGCCGATGGCGTGGCCCAGTTCATGAGCCGCTACGACGAAGAGATTGATGCCTCTGGTCATATTGTCGGTCCAGTACTCTTCCCAGTCGAAGTGCAAATCTCCGTTCTCTGGAAAGAAGGCGTGAGCTAGCACTCCATCTGTGAAGGAAAGTAAGGGTTTGATAGTTTAGTTGAAATATCTGTATGCTTCAGGACTTTGAAAAATAAGCTAAACGAAAGAATTGAATAATGTGAATTTTGTAGGCTTTGAGATCTGTTTTCCTTTTTGAAACTTTTTTGTGTTTTGTGGTGAAGTCTGAGTAGAAAATTCAATTTTACTTTATACTATCATCAAAATGAAGGGGTTACGTTCGTCAGAAGACACAAGATCTGCTAATGTCATTTTAAATTCAAATTAAACGCTCCACTACCAAAATCGTACAAGTTTTTTTTACTCACAAAAAATATTGAAGTTATGTTATTTTTATCGCTTTTAAAGTCGATAAGCTGCTTAAATGTGAGAAAATAAATCAAAGCCAAGTTAATTTAATCTAATCAAATCGCTTATATAGCGCTGATTACACACTTATCAATAGCGCGCTTTTACGAACTGTTTGAACAACAATGTTTTAAGGGCTTTACGAAATGAAAGAATAGAAGTAATAGAAGTGAGATTGGGGGGAAGAGAGTTCTATAGAAGAGGTACACAAAAAGAAAGTTCAGCTTCGGCATAAGTAGTATTAGAAGGTTTCTTAACAAAATGAAAGTAAGTAGAAGATCTCAGTCCCTCACGAGGGGGCAACTTAAAAAGGTCAGCTAAGTAGTTAGGTGAGAGATTATTTTTTATTTTAAACATGAAAGTGAAAATTTTGAAAACTGATCTTTTTCAGGAAGCAACCAGTGTAAAGACTTACGTTCAAAATTTAATAAGTTTAGATAAAGAATTCCACGTCTAACAAGGCGAGGTGCGAGAAGGGCACAGAAGAAAGATTCCGAAGAAAGTCGGGAGAGTAATTCATTGAAAACTTTAATAAAAAATACATATTTCAAACCAGTGCTTGAATATGAGAATGATGAAACATAAAAAAATTGCAACATACAGTTTTCGTCCAAATTGAAAGCTCAAAAACAAAAACGTAGCAAAAACAGGCGTTTGTCGCGGTGCTAATCAAAACCTTACTGGGCCCATCAAAGGAGTTGCGAGCTCCGTCTCCATGGTCCCTGTAGGCGAACTTGAGGTTGAGGTCCGTATCAGCACTGGTGCTCTGCTCGAAGTTGAGAGGGGTCACATCACTCCAGAGTCTGAAGGCGTCTGTTATTGCCCGTCTGGCGAGTATTTTTTTAAGTACTGAAGGAATGCTATACAATGGTATAACGAGTAACAATCCAAAATTTAAACGCAAAAATTAAGTTTTTTTATGACTATTTTTCTTTTATTTTGAATTTAGTTTGAATTTATTTTTTCAATTTTGAAAATAACTTATAGAATTATTTTTTTTAATCTTTGGAAATATTTAGATTTTTCGTAAAAATCTTTTAGAATAAAAATAAAAAATAAAATAAAAAAGAATAATCTGAAGATCATTCAACACCGACAGTTGAGTTGTATTGGCAAGCGGTCCGTCAGTCCAGTAGTTGTGTAGCTTCCATTTCAGATCGTGTTTGGTCCATTTGTAACCTGATTGTAATATTCTTTTATTTTATTTTTTAAATTTTCTTAATTGTTTTATTTTATTTGTCATTTTATTTTATTCATTTTTTTAATTTTTTAATTTTATTTTTCATTTCAATTTTTAATTTTTTAATTTTTAATTTTAAATTTTTTCATTATTTGACTACCTTTCACAGTCAAAAAGTAAATTCAACATATCCCAAAGTTTAAATCGAGCATCATAGCTTAGCTAACACAACTCACAACTTTTTTCAATCAAGTTTCAATCAAGTTTCAATCAAGTTTCAATCAAGCTTCAATCAAGTTTCAATCAAGTTTCAATCAAGTTTCAATCAAGTTTCAATCAAGTTTCAATCAAGTTTCAATCAAGTTTCAATCAAGTTTCAATCAAGTTTCAACCATGGACGTTTAGTCACTTTACATACCAGGAGCATAGTAAGACAATGGTTGAGTGGGGTCGTCTTGTGGAACAAAATCAGGAAAGCCACATCTTATTGATTGAATCAAACACAGCGTTGGATAATAAATAATAAAAAATAAGAAGCATATATTATTTTCGAAGGGCCAAGACAAGCACCTGATGTGCGGATAATACCGTTGGTATTACTCACAAAGGAAGAAGACTCGCCAAAATTATAATTTGCATTATTTTACCATTGCTTTTATCACTAAAATGCCAATGATGACTAAAAATCTATGATGGATTATGTACAAAGGAAAATAAGTAGGAAAACTAATAGTAGCTTACCGGGGTTTCAAGAACATGGCTTTTGCGGTGTTTCCATCCAGTTGGCCTGTTTCTTGCAGGTGGTACATGTGCTGGAAGTTTCTGAAAATTAATGAAAAAGAATCACATCTTCAAACGTTATTTTTTTATTTTAAATTTTGAATTATTTTCAAATTGAAGTTGATTTAAAATAAAATGGCATTTTCAAAATCAATGCATGCAGTATTTTTATGTATTTTTTGAAATGTCTAAAAAAATGTTTATTTCGCTAAAACTTGAAATAAAAGGTTCATTCTGTTGAGATTTAGTTTTCAAGGCATACAACAACAAAATCCTCCATGACAATCTAACTTAAACGCGTTATTAGCTCAACATTTCTAAATCTTTATCGCCCTCTAGGGAAAAGAATTTTACTTTGTGAATTTATAATTGAACATAACTGCCCCCAAATGAAGAAGAAAATGCTTTGAAGGTTTAAAAAAACCAATTTAAAAATATTCTCAAAGCTTGAAAGCAAACCGCATTTTATTGAAAATGAAATGTTTTTTTTTCTGTCATTATGTAGGGCTTAACTAAGACAAGCGAGAGACGAAGATTTGACCACATCAATCAACTTTTTTGTTGTTTGAAGTAACAAAAAAGTAACTGACCAAACAAAACATGGAAAAAATATTGAATGAAAAGTTGATCGTTGAATTTTTGCAATTAAAAAATTGTTTTTTTTTGCAACAGCCATTTTTCAATGCCATATTTACTTTATAGCCACTTTCTCTGAGTTCATGTCGTGAAGAGATCCAGACTTCTTCTTCTTCAAGTAGCCATATCTCTCTAGAAAATCCTGAATAAAAATATTTTATAATTGCTCATCAGAAGTGTGGAGTTTGTCTTTTTTTTCAATTGTAGTTAACAAGCGAAGTTTCAATACGTTTTCATTTACCCTCCACTCATGCACAACACGTCACACATGTTCCTCACAATAGGAGTTGTGACTTCATCTTTCTTTCTCAACTTCTTCTTCTTCTTTCTTTTTCTTTTTTTCTTTTTCTTGTTTTCCTCTTTCATTTCTCTGTGGTTTGAATTCAAAGCGAAAATAAATTTTATTTTCATAAACTGTATCGACATTTAAACCATGTTTAGTGCGTTCAGTGGGTTATCGAAGCAAAATTAACTTTCAGAAATTTTATAATCTTTTATCATTTATACTTTGAATAAATAATTTGTAAAGAGGAAAATACAAGGCTCGTTTTACTCGGCTTTTTCGTAGATCATAACCTGAAATAATATTTTTTTCAAATTATTGTATGATTGAAAATTCTTTTTATAAGGATTAATAATATAATAATTCCAAGTATTATTCACGTATTTACTGAGTGAATTAGTGCAAAGTTTGAAGTTAGTGATGATTCGACCGAAAACGTTTATGGTGTTATCCCTCACCCTTTGAGGTAAATACAACTCAGAGGCATCCTCATCTTTCATGGCCTGTTGAGATGAGAAAATACAACACATTACAATACAATACAATACAATACAATACAATACAATACAATACAATACAATACAATAAAATACAATACAATACAATACAATACAATACAATACAATACAATACAATACAATACAATACAATACAATACAATACAATACAATACAATACAATACAATACAATACAATACAATACAATACAATACAATACAATACAATACAATACGATACAATACAATACAATACAATACAATACAATACAATACGATACAATACAATACAAACACGAAGATTATTATAGTGGCATCAACCCCGTAGAGTTTCGAGGCCACTCAAAAGAAAACAAAAGTACAAGACTGCCTTTAAACGAGGACTCAACAACAAAAACAAAGAAGGACAAAACATTCAAAAAAATTCAAAATGTAAAAAAAAAATTCAAAATTGAAAATGAAGCTGCTAAGACCATAGAAAGTTAAATGAATCACTTACTCTTCGGTACAAGTCAGCAGAAGGAAGCTCCTTTAGGAAATAATGATATGGTTGTTCGACTTGGCAGTTAACTATGCTCAACTAGTTATTAACATACAATGAAGCAAAAATAATTTTAATATTTGAAAAAAGTATTTAATAAAAAACTCAAAATCATGTGTTCAACAAATGATAGGTAAGAATAACGTTCCACATCATTATTTTTCTGATTACTGATAAATACAATAAGCATTCAAAGCTTGAAGTCTCTTTAAAACTGCCCACCTCTTGAGGAAGATACAATTCATCTGCATCTTCGTCTTTCATGGCCTTCGTAGAAATGAAATCAAAATTAATGAAAATTTCAAGAATGAAAAACTGAAAAACAAAGGGCGTGAAGCCTTTAAACGGAGCTTGATCACTCAAGCTATCGAATAAAGTTTTCAAAACCAAAATCAACGTTAATGTGGAACGTTAACGTTATGCGTAAGCGCCTCTTCACCCTCTGTGGCAGTAGCACGTCATCAACATTTCTGTCTCTCAGTGCCTTAGTAAGGTGAAAAAACTTTGAAATGAACTGTCTTCGATAAGAATAATCAAAGCACTACCAACACAAGTTTCTATGAAAAAACATTTGAAAAAAGAACCAAGTTTTAAGATTAGGTATTAAAAAATTGTTTAAAGGTTTAATATAAATATAAATTTTAATTTATATTTGTAAATTTGAAAAAACAAATTAAAACTTAATTTTGAAAGTTAATTTTATTCCAAATCAAGTCACCCTCTGTGGTAAATACAGCTCTCTAGTGTCTTCGTCCTTTATTGCCTTGTTTCCAAAAGAAAAAATTGAAATAGAAAAAAAATAAAATAAAATAAAAAAATTTAAATGGAATTTTTTTTAAAATAATTATTAATTATTAATTTTACAGTGGTGTTAACCCCGAAAAGTTTCAGGATGGGATAACGATAACAATGCCGATGGCAACCGATGCGTGAATTTTAGCAAATATGACTGAAAATGCTGGCGAAAGAAGCTTGAAGTTGGAACAAGATAGAATTTTTAAAGTTTTAAAAAAATTATTTTCAACAACGTGTTATCTCAACGTTTAAAAGGGCGTTAAGTTTGAAAGATTAATAAATGAAAAAAAAATTAAAAAAACTAATTTTAACGTTAATTTGATTTCGAAACGGCTCACCCTCTGTGGTAAGTACAATTCTGTGGCGTCTTCGTCTTTCATGGCCTTGTGAAAAAAAAAAAAAAAATTTTTTTAAAGAAAAAAAAGGCGGTTTGTCAAAAATATTTTTTAAAGCTTGAAATAGAATCAAATAAGTTTTTTTTAAATAAAATTTAAAAAATAAAAATTAAAAAAAATAGTTTAAATGAATTGAGTTTGAGAATTGAATATGAAAATCTGTGGCAATAACTTTGAAATGGTTCATGAAATACATGAAAGTTTCGATGGCTTCTTCTTCGTGAGGAGTCATTAGTGAAGCTTACAACTTTTGTGGAAATTGAGCAATTATGAAAATGAGACTGAGTTAATCGGGTAGTACTTACCCACTTTGCTGCAAGTCCGCCATGGTCTATGATGGATCCGCTTCTGTAATTGCATTTAATTGTTTAGCAATGAAGAATATGACGAAAGTGAGAAGGGTGATGATGATTATGATGGCAGTTATAGTGGTGATGATGGGGTTTATGGTGGTGATGATGGTGGTGATGACGATGGTGATGATGGTGGTGATGATGGGGGTGATGATGGGGTGATGATGGTGGTGATGATGGTGGTGATGATGGTGGTGATGATGGTGGTGATGATGGTGGTGATGATGGTGATGCTGATGATGATGATGGTGGTGATGATGGTGGTGATGATGGTGGTGATGATGGTGGCGATGATGGTGGTGATGATGGTGGTGATGATGGTGGTGATGATGGTGGTGATGATGGTGATGATGATGGTGATGATGATGGTGATGCTGATGATGATGATGGTGGTGATGATGGTGGTGATGATGGTGGTGATGATGGTGGTGATGATGGTGGTGATGATGGTGGTGATGATGGTGGTGATGATGGTGGTGATGATGGTGGTGATGATGGTGGCGATGATGGTGAGAAAGAGATTGATAATGACGATGTACAACAGTGAAAAAAGTAGAATCTTTATTTCTTGATGTATTCAAATTAAATTTTTTCAAACTTTAAAAAAATGTTAAATAACGGATTCTTCTAGTGAATTCTGTGAGAATAATCAAACCTTTTTGAAAATTTTTCGTGCTCAGCTTTTGCATGCATCTGAAACGTTGCATGATTCGTTAGTGGTTGTAACATAAAAATGATAAATTTGAAAATATTTTCAAAAATGTAAGCAACTATGGCTGAGAATTAGTTGAAAGATCAAAAATAGTTAACAAAGCACCCGTTTGAAAAATCTTTTGAGTTTTTTATTCATTTTGTCAGCCATTCCCAAGTGGGATTCGAAATCTGTGAAGATGAACAAAGTATTTTTAGTTATTTATCAGTGGCAGGTTAGGCAGAAACATCTAGAAAAGGTCAAAAGTGATGTATTATAAACACAAAAAATTGCCGTGCTGGAATGAACGATGGTTATCTGCTTTTTGTAAAATATGAAGAATCGTGTATTATACCAATACAAAGTATCAGATAAAAACTTATAACTTATAATTTATTAATTCTAAATAATTAAAAATCAACTCACTGTCCACTTCCCTCCCGACATTCCTTTTCTTCTTCTTCTTCTTCTCAGCCGTTTCGTCTTCATAGTCTTCATAGTCTTCATAGTCTTCATAGTCTTTATAGTCATCTTCGTACACCGCCTCTTCATTAAATCCACCAAAGCACCTTTCATAGCTTTCTTTGTCGAACTCGCAAAAAAATTGTTTGCCTTGACGCCTAAGGTTATAGAAGCGAGAGCAAAAAGGCGTGAATGGGAAATAAACCTTCCCCATGTACGGCTCATCGTCCTCTTCGCCACAGTCCTCCTTGCTTGGTCTTGCGTTTGTTGGCAGCGCCAAGAACCACAAGCCCAATGCCACAAGGCACAATAGCCTGGCACTAGAACCACTCTCCATCATCAAGAGCGGCCTAAAAAAAACAAGAACGAAGCTGTCTCGTGTTTTTTTTTCAAACTTCTCAGCTTTTTGAAAATAGTTTTGTTAAAATTAAAAAAAAATCGGAAAAGTTTATTCCAATTTTCAAAAAAGAGTTTATAGTAATGTAAGCGGTTTCACGAATGACAGACTCTTTGATTAAACTTTATATATACACTGCTCACCAAGATATTACATAACTACCAGTACTTCAAAGCACTTCCCGTTTCTTTGATCTGTTTTAATAGGTTAATTTTTTGATAATTATAATGTTTTTTCATAAGCTGAATATAATATAATATTATTTATACGCTTAATATAATATAATATTATTTATACGCTGAATATAATATAATCTTATTTATGCGCTTAATATAATATAATCTTATTTATACGCTGAATATAATATAATCTTATTTATACGCTGAATATAATATATTCTTATTTATACGCTGAATATAATATAATATTATTTATACGCTTAATATAATACTCAAAGTAAAGTTGGATTATATTAAATATTTTAATGTGAAATTAACACCATTCGGTCCGAACCACAAGTTTGGTGAAGTGGTAAAAGATCGATTTCTAAAACGTTTATAGAAGGTTTGGAAGTGCAAAGTTAGGTGAAGTTACAAAAGTGAATGAATTATCTGTAAGGTGGAGTTACAGTGGATGTCAGGTAGATAGTGCAGAGTGGGAAGTGTAACAGTAGCGGTAAAAGTACTGAGACTAAGAACTCTGGTCTTACAATAATAAAAAATCATATTTATTTTAAAGTTTTTTTAATAAAAAATTCTACACAATTCTTTTTTATGCATTTAATTCAAAATTGTTTCGAAAACACTCGAAGACTTATAAAAATGTCCCTCATGAAGAGTTGAAGATAATTTAAAATTTTTGTTTTTGTTATGTTTGTAATTTTTCAAATCAACTTTCAAAATAATTTTTTTCTTTTTTGTAATAAACATTTGGACTGTCTTAAGAAAAACATAATAAAAATAAACTAGTCATACATTATGTTCGGTGGTTAGCGCCAGCAAAAGTAAAAAAGTGAGTAGCTCAAAAATTGGCTGGTTTTGTGGCTAAAGTGAAAAGAAAAAAAGAAAAAAAAAGTTAAAATTAATCGGTTGTGGCGAAACGAAGTAAACTCGGCCGACAGAATGTTGTAAATCAACGTTAAGTTGTTTTGAAAGTTCTGTTAGACATTTTTAAACATCAAATTTTGCAAATTCCATAAAAATTAATTTGATTGATTAATACCTCAATTAAGCCATTAAATATTCAGGAGCCCTATGAATATAATGGAAAGTTTGAGTGAAATTGAAAGTAAATCAGCTTCATGGAAATGACGAATGAAAAAGTTTGTTTTACTGAAAAGTCGATTTGAGCAGTTGATACATAAAACAATTCATTGAATTTTTATTTTGTTATTGGAACAAAACAAGAACAAAACGTTTTTTGGTGAATAATCACAACAATTTTGTTTTAAAAAGTGTTAATAACTACCAAAGTAACGTTGGTTCAGTTGAAATCCACCTCATTGCACTCCTCATTGTACCCTCCATGCACCCTCCATGCACCCTCCATGCACCCTTGGTTTATTTTGAAGGAATATTAAAACAATTGCGTTAAAAGTGTCTAAAAAACCGATCCAACGCTTTTTTAAATAAGCCGGTACTTTTGTATCTTTTTGAAAAAAATAAAAACTGAAAAATAAACACTTGGATATTCATAAATTTGATTTTTTTATCGACTTGAATCGATTAATATTTTTCGTCTGATTAAATGTTCACCGAAAATATTTTTATGAAATCACGAAAAGCTAACGTGAGAACTGATAATTACATTCTGGAGTGTCTGGTTATTCAAGTTTTCAGATATGATCGTACTGAGGGACTTTTGTTTTGGTAATCTTTCAAAAATAATAATTGAAAATTTTTCTCGGAAATTTATTTTTTTATTATCTTTATTAACATTTTGAAAAATAAAAAAGCTATTTTGAAGGATAAATACAAAACGAGTGGCTTGGGATATTTTTGCGCCACTTATTAAAACGATCGGATGATCATTAGGAAAAGTTCAATTTTGGAATATATAAACAAGTCGAAGATGATCCATGTATATATTGAGATTATTTTTCACTTTTCAAAACTAGGTTTTGATTTATTTTGTATGTTAAAAAATAAGAACAGTTGAACCCGAGTGTATAACGAAAAAATATTCTCCATGGATTGCGCAATAATACTTTTTCATGTTTCAAAGCTTCCAATTCAAGCTCGAAAACGCCTAGCGATTATATGGCTTTGATAAAATGTCATTATAGAGAACATCTAATCTAATCCATATTGTATATCTAATCCATGTTGTATATCTAATCCATGTTGTATATCTAATCCATATTGTATATCTAATCCATGTTGTATATCTAATCCATGTTGTATATCTAATCCATGTTGTATATCTAATCCATGTTGTATATCTAATCCATGTGGTATATCTAATCCATATTGTATATCTAATCCTATTCTACAGCGCCACATTAAAGAACATTTTTTGTAGTCTGGAATCTGCAAGAGTTTTGAACATAATGTTTTTTTTTCAATATCAGCCCAGTGCGCGATTACAATGAATATTTTTTGAACTCAATTAAATTTTTAAATGAAATTCATGAAAAGTTTTGAAAAATTAATGTACATTCTTTTTCTACCATCAAATCCTTTCGTACTCATGAACCGTAAAATCAAAATATTAATTTTTGATTTTACTAAAGTGTAAAAAATGATTGAAAGATTGATAAATTGAAAGTTCTGTCGGTTCATTATAATTTGAACTTCATATGTTTATAGTGTTAATTCAATGAGTTTTTAAAAAAGATGAAAAAATTAATTCACTCATTAATTAATTAATGAAATCCATTTATGACATCATCAAGTGATTTTGAACCTGGTACTTGTCCAAGACTGCAACTACCAAAACAACAAAAAGTATCTTATCAGTATCAAGTTATCAAGCATTTCAATGAAAGCCCAACAGAATTTGTGTTTCCACTTGTTAGTTCATCCGGGAATCGATACGTCAACTCCACGTTTGTGAAGGTAACTAACATGGAAGGCTATGGAATGAGCTAGAGCACCAGACAATTCCTGCTATTCTACAATTATGAAAATTTACGTGACTATAAAGTTTTGTACCACCATCAAACACCATTATCAGTATATAAAAGCAAGAAGCGAGCCATATGAAACTGAAATAAAAATTTATTTTTCAAACTAAGCAATAAACCCACTCATAAAATTTGATTTGGAGAGAAGGAAAATTTTATTTATTTTATATATTTGTTTTATCAAGGTACCTTTTGTGTTTTGTGCTTAATGGCTCAGTCAACGTCAATCGCGAGATTAGGAAAGTTTCATCGAAACTAAACCTATTTTATCTTTGCTATGAATGTCCATATGTTCAACTTCCACAAAATTTCGACTACAAAATTTTTCAACTAAGAGGAAAAATAAGTTTAATATCGTTTTTCTGAAGCTATCTCAAATCGCATCCTCCTATCGTATTTTTTTTCTTTTTTTTCATTTCAAAAATGTTTTTTAAATAACTTTTCAGACCTTTTTCTCATCCATAAGTTTTGAAAACTTGTTCACGTGTCATGTGGCAACTTCGAGTGATAAAACGTATGTACTCACCAGGTTTTATTGCCTTTTTCAGTTTCATATTTTTTAACTAGCAACACTATTTTCACTTCGACTAGCTATTTTGTACAAGTACTTTTCAGTTTCTAATTTTTGGAACTAATTTAGCTATAATAATATTCGTCGTTGTATTGTATTGTATTGTATTGTATTGTATTGTATTGTATTGTATTTTATTTTATTGTATTTTGTTGTATTGTATTGTATTGTATTGTATTGTATTGTATTGTATTGTATTGTATTGTATTGTATTGTATTGTATTGTATTGTATTGTATTGTATTGTATTGTATTGTATTGTATTGTATTGTATTGTATTGTATTGTATTGTATTGTATTGTATTGTATTGTATTGTATTGTATTGTATTTTATTTTATTGTATTGTATTGTATTGTATTGTATTGTATTGTATTGTATTGTATTGTATTGTATTGTATTTTTTTGTATATTTAAAAAAAATCTTAACAAAACTGTATTTTTAAATGCCATAAAACCAATCCAAACTTCTTACACAGATTTCAACTCACACCGAAATCCTTATTTTATGTCTCAAAATAGGCAATATTTCGGTCATCACCGATAAAAGTTTCTACTGAGTTTCCGTAAAAAAAACTCCCCAAAAAAAACAATTTTGTTTTTTTTATTTTTCTTTTTATTGATAAATCATTTGTTGTTCTATTTATTTATGAACTAGAGGAGCACTATGCATGACTGATGCGTCAATAAATCCGTGTATCCAGGAATAGAAGGGTTTTGAACAATCTTCAGCAATGCCACTGTAATAATAATAACCGTTCTTTCATTGCCATTCGAATACTTTTCCGTTCGTTCGTCCCTGGAAGATACAATTGGTTTCAGGTTTAAGTGTAAACATGAAAATCTAATTCTGAAGAATAATTCTAAAACTTGAATTGATTATTTAAAAAATGATTAGTGAAAAATTAAAAAAAAAATAGACTCTGTACTGAATTAATAAATAATTAATATTAATAAATAATTAATATTAGTAAATAATCAATATTAATTTTAGATGGTTTTATAATTAAAAAATTAATCATAAACAAAAACTTTGAATACCAATGGAAACTGTAAATAAAACTACATTGCTCTATACCTTATAAATTGGACATCAAATTTTTATACCTTGGGTAAAAAAACAGAAAAGTACAATAAAAATGCTTTATAAGATGTTTCTTTGAAAATTTCCATTACAATAAAATACAATACATTGATCTTATCAGACGTCGCGTTAGCTGAGAAGTGGTGTTATTGGCTGTGTGAAAGCCTAGTTGTTGAAGTAGTGGATAAATCGTCGGTAAGAAAGGTTCTTTGTAAATCTGCCAATGCAACATATGTCATTGCACGTGCATCTTCCTTTTTTATGTTTCTTGCATAAATTAGTTTAGATGCCGACAATAAGAATCTTTTTAGTATTTATTAAAAATATATTTTTTTCCGAAATTATTCGGAAGAAAGATAAAAGATCTTTTCTATATAAAAAATTAATCGTTATTTTCAAGATCAAAAATTACGCGCTTCTTGTGCGCCATAACGACTTTTACAGTCATTCGTTTTCTTCATTTTGGTTGCATAAATTGTATTTTGCTCATGGGACATTGCGATGTATTTTAAATTGTTGGTATAACTAACTTCGTCTTTCGAAACAGATCATTCGAAATCCACTCATACCTATCCGTGAATTCACACTTTGATTTCAGCTATGTCGTTTAATGGCAATTATGAGACTTTTTAAATTTTATTTCGTCTAACTTTCAAAACAATTGTTAATAAGAACGATTCGAAAGTTGATTAAACAGTTTATTTCCATATACTATCAATTACAAACGTCAAAAAATAATACTTATAATTTTTTCCATAACTTCAATATCACAAAGTAGAAGAAAAACAACAAAAACGTTTTGAAAATCAACTTTTGCTTTTTTCTTTTTCAAAAGTCGTAAGTTTTTGTGTGTCGATGGACCGCCATTGAAGTCGATGGACTGTCGGATGCAGTGGAGGAAGAAACAATAACAGAAACAAAAAATTAAAGTTTTTTTTTAAAAACTGGTATTTTAAATTTTACTTTGTAGCAAGATCTCATATTTTTTCACTCATTCTGTGATCATCAGCCTTGTCAAGCTCCATCGGGGTGAGTCTTTGCGCTTTTGCATCGATTCCGTCTGGTTTCTTGCAGTCGTTATGCCATTCACCATCACCATGCAAGCAAAACTGACCATTCTCCTCGGCGTTCTGATTGCTTTTAGAGAAGTTAAGCTCGTCGTTCATTTCAAACTTGTTCATGATACTTGCATCGTTCAAGTAATTAGCTCCGATCACAAAATTTCTGTTGTTGAGGTTGTTGGCAAGGTGGTACTCATTATAAAGATCAGCAGCTTCATAGTTGTGGTAGGTCTGAGGGCAGTTCAAGAAGGTCAAATCATTCAGAACTTCGTAGTCATAAGTTTCCGAACCAATGTCCATCAAAGAGTTTTGGGAAGGGGTCTTGGAGGGCGTATCGTTGGTGCTGGAAGGGTTATTGGGCAAGACAGCTGTCTTGAACGTTTGGTCTGAAGATACAGATGATGGTTGTGTGGGTTTGTTGTCATAGGTTGAAGCAACATAAACTGGCGAAATGTCGCTGGTGGTTGCTTTGATTTGTGTGTTTCCAACATTGAACTCATTTTCACTTTTATATTTGCTGTTGTTCATGTGACTGTAGGCAAAGTTCATGTTTGTTAGGAGGTCCAAGTTGGCCTCGTTGAGTTCCTGGTTGAGGTACTGATGCAGAAGGAACTGGTCTTGCACGTAGCCATACTGCTCGTACGCTTGTGCACGTGTGAAAGGACTGTGTTGCGGCTGTGGCGGAGATTTCTTCCAAATGTTGTGTTGCAATTGAGTCAAGAGCTGTTGGTATTTGGCGTTTTCGATGTTTCCATTGACAGCACGGTCGATGTCAGCGTCTTGACTGCCAATGATGCTAAAGTCGTTGGAAAAGCTGCTGCAGAGTTCAACACAAGAACCGCTTTCTACCTTTCCCATCATCGTCCCAAACTGCTTTGTCATCATTTCGTCTACTCCATCGCTCTGGCCAGTGTTTTCATTCACGCCGAAAGGCGCCTCTTCAGCGAAATTATTGTCAACCAGTGCAGCTTCGTTGGATGTGTAAAATCCATTCGACAACTTGCTGTTACACGTTAGAGTGTTGTTTTCGTTTTGAGATTCACTTGTCACGCAGCTTTCAGTTGGTTCGTTGTTGCCTTTAATGTTGTTTTTTTCAAAAATCTTCGTCGAATCATTAATGTTGGAGAACGCGCTGGCAAGCTCATTGACGTGCTGTACGTGCTGCTTTATCATGTCGGTGTTGGAAGCATCTCCTGCAACCTTCCCAATTAACTTCGAAAATGTGTTCTTATTGTTGTTTTTGTCGCTTTCATTGCCCACATTTTGAGTATTTTTGTAAATGTGCATATCATTAACAGCAACATAACGGCTTTCAGTACTCACAAATGCTCCAGTAATATAACCTGTACTGACATCATCATTTTTTTTCACACGCACGTCGTTATTGTTGCTTTTATGATAACATTTAAGTATTCTGCTAATATCATTATTTATATCATCGCCTTCGGAGGCATCATCCAATCGTGAGTCAGGAAAACCACTCTTGGCGTCATCTTGGTTATTACCACTGTTAATAGTATTTTTTGCTGTACTAGTATTTTTAAGAGGGGTAAATATATCTTTAGTATTATTGCAAGTATCCATAAATACTTCGTTGTTGATGTGTTTATTTGCTCCGTAAAAATATGGAAAACCCTCAGAATGCGTTTTAACCTTGTTAATGGCAAACTCCGCGTCGTTAATACCTCCTTCGTCGAGGTGGTTGTCGTCATGACGATCTTTAAAAGTATTTTTTAGCACGGCGTGTAGTCCTTTCAGCTCGTTTGTGATGCTGCAAGCTCTGTCAGCGTTGAAGGGAGCATTGTTACTTGTCATAAGATCGTTCTTCAGGTTGTTGGAGTAGTCCTTGAAAAACTGCGAATTGAGAACGAGGCTCCGAGCTTGGATGAGTTTCTGTTGCATGAGACAAAGATCGTTGTGGATCGAGATCAAGTCCTTTTGCTGCTGTAACCACAAAGTGTGGCATAGGTTGTTGTGAGGTGTCTGATTAGAGTGACTGTTGTTGTTGTTGTTGTTGTTGCTGTTGTTGTTGTTGTTGTTGTAGTTGTTGTTGTTGAATTGATTAACTTGATTTTCGTTGTTGTTGGTGGTATTGTTTGTGACACCGATGTTGTTGTTGTTTGAAGTGTTGTTGTTGTTGTTGTTGTTGTTGTTGTTGTTAATGTTGTTAGTGTTGTTGTTGGTGATAGTGGTGTTTGGGTTGACGTTGTTTTGAGAGGAGAGTTCAGCAAAGTTGTTGTTCATAATGTAACGAGTGTTACTGCAGTGAACAGTGTTCTTGTTGTCTGGTGTGTCAAGCATACTTTCCAGCAATAGATGGTCGCTCAAGGAAAAATCTACGTTATCAAAAAGAGATTCATTGTTGTCTAAAAAAAAATTGGCGTAGTTTTTTGTTGAAAGGTTGTCATTGTTGTTGTCTACTATACAATGTTTTGTTTCGTTGTTGTTGTTGATGTTGTTGTTGTTGTTGTTGTTGTTGTTGTTGTTCCTGCTCAGTATATTTTCTAGTAGTTTTTGAATGTTCAAATCGTTGTCATAGTGCTTGTTGTCGTACGAGTTGTTAGCCGTGGACGTACAATCATTTTCAATAACATTTTGTTGACTGTTTGCAGGGAGTGTATCGTTATCATGGAGATCGTCGGTGTTAGTAGTAATATTATTACTAATGTTTTCATCAGGGATGCTGTTATTAATAATATTATTATTGCTATTGTCCTTATTATTATTTATATTATTATTATTTATATTATTATTATTATTATTATTATTATTATTATTATTATTATTATTATTATTATTATTATTATTATTATTATTATTATTATTATTATTATTATTATTATTATTATTATTATTATTATTGTTTATATTATTATTATTATTATTATTATTATTATTATTATTATTATTATTATTATTATTATTATTATTATTATTATTATTATTATTATTGTTTATATTATTATTATTATTATTATTATTATTATTATTATTATTATTATTATTATTATTATTATTATTATTATTATTATTATTATTATTATTATTATTATTATTATTATTATTATTATTATTATTATTATTATTATTATTATTATTATTATTATTATTATTATTATTATTATTATTATTATTATTATTATTATTATTATTATTATTATTATTATTATTATTATTGTTATTATTATTATCATTATTATTATTATTATTATTGTTGTTGTTGTTGTTGTTGTTGTTGTTGTTGTTGTTGTTGTTGTTGTTGTTATTGTTGTTGTTGTTGTTGTTGTTGTTGTTGTTGTTGTTGTTGTTGTTGTTGTTGTTGTTGTTGTTGTTGTTGTTGTTGTTGTTGTTGTTGTTGTTGTTATCATTATTATTATTACTATTATTATTATTCATAATGCTGATATTGTTGTTAATGCCTTTATCGACAAGGGTGGTTTGGCTGTTTAAAAAGCTGTTTTTTATTTTTGTTATGAATTTTTCTATTTTATTTTCTATGTTTTTGAGTCGAAAAATTTTCTGATTGTTGAGAAAATTACTTTTGTCGCTAGTGAAAGTGTTATTACAGTTGCTATTGTTGTTGTTGTTGTTGTTGTTTTTGTAGGTAACAATAGTGATGACTTTACTGGTTTCGACCTTGGGAAGGCGCACGATGTTGCTGAGTTGCTTAGAGGAAGAAGAATTACCTTTTAATTGGCTGCTGGAAGATGCGTGAGTCTCATTGGTGGGTGTCTGTTGTGGGAAGGATTTGGTGGAAGGTGTGTTCTGACTGCTCAAAAAGTTAGGTGATAAAGATTTTTCTACAGTGGAAAAAGGTAATGTAGTCATTCCGTCTTGAAGTTGTGGTTGTTGTTGTTGATGATTGAGTTGTTGTTGCAGGTGTTGCACTTGGTGTTGTTGAAACTTATGTTGAGTTAGGTGCTGGTTTTGGAGTTGATGTGGTGGCTGATATGTTACTTTGAACTTGTTGTTCGGCTGGAAAATAAAATTTATTGTTTTATCTGAAACTTTTTGCAACATTTGTTGTTGGGGAGAGACGGTCTGTTGTGCATGTTGCAGCAAGTTTTTGTTGTGTTGAGGTTGTTGAACATTTGAACTGTTGAGGGATTTGGCTTTGAGAGCAAGTTGCATTTGATGTTTGAGTTGCTGTTCTAGTTCCATTAGTTTTTGTTGAGGTAGATCTAGTGGTGGCTTTTGCTCCGAATTGATTGCTAGTTGTTGTAAATGTTGAATATCTTGTGGAGATGTTTGCAAAATGTTTTTTTGTGCTGTCTGCTCTGCGTCGTTTATAAAGTTTTTTTGAGAAATCAACTTTTGTGCGGACTGGTGTTGTGACATTTGTGGTGGTTGTACGTTCAATTGTTGATGTTGCAGTTGTTGTAATTGTTGCGGTTGTTGTAATTGTTGCGGTTGTTGTAATTGTTGTGGTTGTTGTAAGTGTTGCGGTTGTTGTACTTGTTGCGGTTGTTGTACTTGTTGAAGTTGTTGTACTTGTTGAAGTTGTTGCGTCAGTTGTTCAGATTGCGGGTTATTATTATTATTATTAACCGGAGAAGTCCCAACTTTGTTTATTTGTTGGTATTGTTGCATTATTGCGTCAGCAAAAGGCAACAACCTCAACAACAGACTGTGTTTGTTGCCTGAGACAGAAAGTTGTCTTTTTCTGCACTCAACTTTCAACTCAAACACCTTGAGGTTCTCAAGGAAACTCAACTTTTGTTGGTTTGTGTCGTTAATTTCTTTGTTGTTTTCTTCGATTATTCTGTTGCTGTTGTTGTTGTTGTTGACATCGACTTCATTATCGGTTTTTGAAATGTTTTCACCAGTCTTCATATTTCTTTCGTTCACATCGTTGCCGAAACGATGAGCGGTTTCCACATTCCCACGATTACAAGAGCTGTTGATGGTCAGAAGATTTGTCTTTTTGACTTCACCATCAACCACTTTCTCGCCCTCCTTATTCACTGACATAACGTCGTTGCTGTCTTGAGAGAGAAGGTTAGTGGCAAAAACGCCGTTTGCTGTTTTGGACCTTTTTCTAACAACACTGATATCCGATGTTGCTTTTTTTCTTTTCTTTTTGTTTGTTGCCGTCAGGGGGCTTCGAACGTCGGTCAGAGGGTTGAAGGATGATTTGAAGCATTCGTCGTTTGCAGGAGACGCTGAAATGAAAATTGTATTTCTAGGTATCATTGTATTGTTTGTGAAGCATGATGAATTTCTGGTACCGTTTGTGCTTTCCATGGCCTGGACACTCCACTGAAGACGTTTGTCGTCATGACAACCATCCCTGCCGAGCTCTGCGTTGGAACGAGCGTGGTTTGTAAGATACACGCGAGAGGTAAAAATTGGTGAATCTAGTTTTGTTATTTAAAAAATATGCAGTCACAAAATGCAGTTTTCCATGATTTGGAAGTATCGAAGAATGACTGGTTTTGGTAGCAGTTATAAACGCCATTGAAGAAAGGTTGTTTTCGTCATTTTCAATAAACACGCCATAGAGACTCAATAATTTATCAAAGTAATTTCTAAAACCCTGGAAAGGCTTTAATGATCGTCTTTTTAATGTACAAAGTTGCGGGAGGCAATAGCAGGAACTCCATCGCCGATGCCTCCATCACGGAATTTCGAGACGATAGTGATTTAAAGCTCTGCTGATGGCTTCATACCAAAGTGGGAAAGTACATTAAACAAGATAACAGTGAAGAATTGCCTTGCATTGCTACATGCTTTGTACTTTGTTCTTAACTTATGTTGTTTTGACTGGTCAACCCGGCTCCAATGCCATTTTATGTTCTCATAAGAATATGTAGAGAAATATGTGAGCTTTTTTTTTAAACTGAAAAGCTGAAGAACCTTTAATCCGAAAAGTAATCCTTGAACAAAAGTGGTAAAAACGTCGTTTAAAGTATCTAAACGAAAAAGAATAATTATTTGATGAAAAAAAGAAAAAAAAACAAAAATGCGCCCATCAAACTAAGACAAAATATTCTTTAATAGGAAAAGTTAGTTCCATATTTCTTTCAGCTGTTTACGATATTTTTTTTTTAGTTGGTGGTAACCCCGAAAGCCTTTTGTACTTCCGGCTCATAGAAATGTATAATAAGTACCTTAAAGTCACGCTTTTAGGTAAAGTAAAGGCCAGAAAATGATTTTTTTAAAGTTTTTGAAACTCTCTGAAAGCTGGTTAATGCCACTATGGTGATATGATAATATTTGTATTTGTATTTTATTTGAACAGTGTGAGTTGAAAAAGCTCTCAAAATATTCAACAACTTGCATCGATATCAAATTATTAAAAAAATAAAAAGATTGGATACTAAATATTATCTTAACCACTTTATAACTTGATTTTTGTTTCGAAAATAATAATGTAACAAGGTTTTTAAAGTGTTAAACAAAAACAAAAACAAAAAAACAAAAACAAAAAACAAAAACAAAAAACAACAACAAAAAACAAAACAAAAAACAAAAACAAAAAACAAAAAAAAAAAAAAAAAACAAAAACAAAAGAAGAAAATAATTTTAACTCAAAACTTCGATTTTTTTCCTTCAAGTGCCACATTCTCTCGTGCATACACGTTGAAGACAAAGGGTCGTATTTTTCTTGACAAGGACAATGCATGTTTATGCGCAAAAGTCAAAAGTGAAATGGAAAGAAGGCAAAAACAAAAATACATATTGAAAACAGCTTCTATGGAAGCTTGCCTTTAAACTGAAACGTGATGAAATAGAGAAATAGCTTTACCAAGTCTACACCAAAAACACTTATGAATACCAGCATTTTTGTATAGACAATGTTCCAGAGAAGGAACAAACTCGTTCAACTTACATGTTTTTATGGAAAGATATATCAAGGCGTTGTAGAAGTCTTTAAAAACTGTTTATTTTTGGAAATTTCTCGAAAAATCTTAATTATGTTTCACAAAAAAATTGTTATTATTATTTTTTTATAATTGAGAACATGACTGTTATTGGAATATTCTTAATAAATTTTGTTATAAATTTTTTCACTATTTATCCCTTTTTCTCTTGTATTGTATCTATTTAAATTATTTTTGTTTCTGTTTAAGTTTGTTTTGAAAGGAAACTGTCAAATTTTAGAATAATTTTTTTTTTGACAGATTGAACACTGATAGCATGCTGTTATAATTAAAAATGAACAAATCTTTCTTGCTTCCACTAATAGCATCCTTAATTAAAAGACGCTCATCGTGCTGAGTTGTTCTGAAACATTCCCTCGCCTCCCTTTTGAACCTTTTTCCAATTATATTTAACCATCCTTGAATTTTTTCAAACTTCACGAACTGTGTCTCAATATTTTTTATAGAAAACCGTTAATTAATTTATTTATTGTCAAATTTTCTTCTATGTGTTTATTTTTTTCACAAGTTGGCAGTTCAAATCACAGATGAAAATTCTTAGCATATACGTTAAAAACTGATTTTTGAAAAAATAACTGTTTTAGCTTGAGTTGGGGCGGTCAGTTGCTGCAATGAAGTTTACTTTATGAGTTCGGAACTATAAATATAAAACTGTAGTTATTTGAGATTTCAGTGGTGATTTAAGGCTGTTTTCAACGTTTTATCGCCACAAAAAGGATTTATTCACGCCAATATGTGCTACTTTCATATCACTTCGCGGAATACGAAGCTTCTTTATGACTTTTTTTAGGTCAAAACAGATTTCGACATTCCTCTCTTTAATGAATCAGTAAACGTCGCTTTTTAAAGCTTTGAGAATCTTGTTGTTTTGGTCGATTTTTGAAAAAAAAAAAAAAAAAATTTCATATTTTTTCAGTTTTTTTTCAATAAATTTTTTCTTTAAAAAGTTTGTTTATTAAGCTATTTTCAGAGTGGCAATAATTGATGGTTTTACATTGTATCTCTGGGTGCTTGAAAATTTTGAAAATAACTTATCCAGATGTTTACGATACTCCGTATCACAAACGAAGGGTTTGATGAAAATCAGAAGGGTAGTCATAATAATTCGGCAAGATGTGAAAAGCAAGTAAATCGAATAATACTGTGATATTCCAATGGTGTTCATTATATCAAAACAGTGTTTATAAACAGGGATTAACCTGTGGCTTCGAAACTTTACGGGGTTAATGCCACTATAATAACTATAATAATATTCGTTTTTGTATTGTATTGTATTTGTATTAACCGGCCTTTTAAAAATGTTTCAACTATCTTATAGTATGTTTATTTATGAGTGAGTTTTGAAAAAGGTGTATTTTAAAAATGGCCCGGTTATTGAAAACCTTCGCAAGAATTTACAGTTTTTGGTGGTTTGAATGATTTTTTCCGCTATAGAATGTAGATCACTTTTACGACCGTCTTATTGTTCTGTTAATAGAGAAAAATCATCATTAATTTATTGAGAGTTGTATCAATACTTTTCAAACACTTGTATATCCTTGATCTTTCACTGTGGCCTAATAAAAAAAACACTAGACTTTCTGATAACAGAAAAAATTCGATGGTCTAGATTTGAACCTCCGACCTTCTGGTCATATTATCATGACATCACTAAGTTACGTTATACCACCGGTTGTCTACTCATACTTTATTTTTCGAGTATAATTGTTTTGGAGGTAAAAGTTTAATCCTAGCAGTTACGTGAGCGTTGTTACTGACGACATTACTGAACCAATACACTCAATAGACACAGAACAAAATGGTTTTCGACACTCTTTGATGAGATACTTTGAAAATGTTTTAAATAATTTGTAATGATTGTTAACTGACCGTCGGACTGAGTTCCTTCTGAAGACTTTTTGGCGATTGATCCTTTTATTCTCAGCTGTAATTTCTTTTTAACGTCAGACGATGATGGAGAAGATGAAAAAAAAGAAGAGGGTGAGAAAGAACATACGAATGAAGATGATGATGAGGATGAGACTGAGGATGAAGATGAAGAGGAGGATGAGAATGAAGATGAGGAGGAAGATGGAGATGAAGACGAGGATAAGGAGAAGGATGAGGGTGAAGATGAAAAAGAGGATAAGGAGGAAACTGGGGAAGAAGATGAAATTGAAAACGTGGATGAGAATGAAGATGAAGATGAGGATAAAGATGAGGATAAAAATGAAGATGAAGATAAGGATGAAGTTAAGGATGAGGATGAGATTAGAGATGCGGATGAAAAGGAAGTGGATGCTGAAACTGCCAGTGAGGATTTTGAAAATGTTATTAAAGATGCCGACGAAGAAAAAGAAGAAGAAAAAGAAGAAGAAGGAAGAGAAGAAGAAGAAGAAGAAAAAGAAGACAAAGAAGACAATGAAGAAAAAGTAGAAAAGGAAAAAGAAGAAGAAGAAGAAGAAGAAGAAGAAGAAGAAGTAGAAGAAGAAGAAGAAAAAGAAAGACCTATGCAGAGCGAAGCTGGTAATGATGACGATGGGGCTGACGATGATAATGGGTTTGATGGTAGTGTTGATGTTGATGGTCTTGATAATGATGCTGGTGTTGATGCTGATGATAATGATGATATTGATGATACTGACGATGATGCTGCTATTAATGGCGTTAAAGAAGATAGCGGGGCCGTAAAAAATGTTGACAGATGTGGCTGGGAAATTGATGAAGTGGCGATATAGGAGGAAGATGGAGAGGAGAAGGATGAAGAAGATAAAAATGATGATTTTTGGAGAAGACAATCGAATGATGAAGATGGAAAAGTCAGTGAAGGCAATTGATGGTAGGGATTTGTAGAGTTGCGTGATAAGGAAAGGAAAGGCGCCGTGGATGTGAAGTTTGAAGATGGTGAGGTTACTGTTGATGGAGAAGAATAAGAAGAAAAAGAAGAAGAAGGAGGAGGAGGAAAACATGAAAACGAAGATGATGATGGTGGTGGTGGTGCTGCTGATGATGATGATGATGATGATGATGGTGATGATGTTGTTGATGATGATAATGATAATGATGATGATGATGACGACGGTAAAGACAATGATAATGGTGATGATGAAAATGATAATGACGACGCTGAAAAAATACTTGTTGAAATAGACACTAGATTAGATGAAGTTTCGTGAGAAGATGATGAGGAAGAAGAAGAGGAGGATAAAAGGGATGAAGATGAATTGATGGAAGAATGTGATGTGGAGAGGAACAGAGAGTGGGTGGGATGATTAGTAACAGAATTAACTGGATTGTGACTTGGGTTGTTTGATGGATAATGATTGAACGTAAAACGGTTGGAAAGTAATGATGATGGAGAAGAGGAAGAGGGAGAAGAAAAAAAAGAGGAGGAGGAAGAACTATAGGAGAATGATGATGATAATAATGATGGTGAAGAGAACGATGAAGATGATGATGATGATGATGATGATGATGATGATGATGATGATGATGATGATGATGATGATGATGATGATGATGATGACGGTGATGATGATGATGATGATGATGATGATGATGATGATGATGATGATGATGATGAGGATGATGATGATGATGATGTTGATGTTGATGATGGTGATGATGATGGTGATGACGATGATGATGATAACAATGATAATGATGATGATGATGATAATGATGATGATGATGATGATAATGATGATGATGATGATGATGATGGTGATGATGGTGATGATGATGATGATAATAATAATGATAATGATGATGATGATGATAATGATGATGATGATGATGATAATAATAATAATGATGAGGATGATGATGATGATGATGATGATGATGATGATGATGAAATGAGCAGTAGTTGTTCTGGAAGAGGATGTAACATCGACGTGGTTGTGGCTGCATGGGTCAGAAGGTTTGAAGGAGTGGCTGTTTGCTTTGTTGTCAATGTTTTTAACGATGGTCTTGTTGAAGTTGATACTGTCATCAAGGATTTTACAGACTTTTCGAAAAATGACGATGAAGGCAGTGGTGATATCAGTGACGATGATGGTGATGATGATGATGATGATGATGATGATGATGATGATGATGATGATGATGATGATGATGATGATGATGATGATGATGATGATGATGATGATGATGATGATGATGATGATGATGATGATGATGATGATGATGATGATGATGATGATGATGATGATGAGAATGATGATGATGAAGATGATGATAATGATGATGATAATGATGATAATGATGATAATGATGATAATGATGCTGATGATGATGCTGATGAGGTTGCTTTTGTTGAATGAAACATTGGAGATACAACGGCAATGGCAATGGGTGTGGATGACAAAGGTGATGATTTCAAGGAGTTTTGGTTGAATGACTTGGTTGATGGGTTTGATAAGAAAGAAGAAGAGGTTCTCTTGGGTGGTGGCAATGAAGCTTGGAAGGATTTGTTATGCGTACAATAACAGTGGAGTGGAAATGTTGACGAAAGAGAAGTCGATGAAGTAACGAATGGAAAATAAGAAGAAAAAGAAGAAAAAGAAGATGAAGAAAGAGAAGAAGATGGAGAACTAGAGGAAAAAGAAGAAAAGGAAGTTGGAAAAGGCGGTGGCACAAAGTTTGAAATATCAGACTTTGCAGACGTTGTCTGCGTAGAACCAAAGACATCATTGCTGGCAGTGGTTTTGTTGTACAAGTTGCTGTTGTTGCTTTTGCAGATGTAACCATGGTTTTTTTTAATGTTGTTGTGGTTGTTGTTATTTGTTCCGTTGTTGTACAAGTTATTTTTGATTTTTTTATTGTTATAAGCGTTGTTGTTGTAAATATTATTGTTACTGAATAGCTTTTTGTTGTTGGTATGGTTAGAGTTGTTGTTTACATGGCTCTTCAGGTGAATGATGTTGTTGTTCTCGTTGTCAAAAGAAGTGTTAATTTTTTTTAAAGACCCACACGTGTTGTTTTCGAGCGGGCACTCAGCAGTAGGAAATTCTTGTAAATTCATCACACCAACCAATAGAGAACTGCTTTTGTCTTTTTTTATTTTTTCAATAATTTTTCCATGTTTATTTTTTTAAAGCTTATTTTTATTTTCATTTTTTTCAATTTTTTTCCAATTTATTCTCAACATACCTCTTTTATTTCTCTATTAAACGGTGTTATACAGTTTCTTTAGTAGCTTCATACATTCTTTGTGTCTTTCTTTCTCCACTAACGTCTTCCCTGTTTCAAGTTTTGAATATTTCCTTATTTCAAAATTGTGAGTTTTTTTCATGTGTCTAGACATTTTTATTTCCATTTTTATTGTCTGAAAGTGTGAAAAATTGTGATATTTTAGCAAAATGTTTTTCGTTCACAAGTGATAAATGAATATCGACGCAAGCAAGTTCCGCTTCTCCTTTAAAGTTGCTTTTTCGTTTTTATTATGTTCATCATTACTTTTTTCAAGCTTTAACGTTTTTTTTAGTTTTTTTTTGTTTTTTTTTAATTCTTTTTCTTCAATGTAAACTATCACTTTTCGATTTTTATGGTTTCTGTTTTGATTTAGACACAAGAAGAAATATATACAATCTTATCATCCACTAAATAGACCTATTCCACACATTGTTTATTCAATTTTTTGTTTTTTTCAAAACTTCATGTTTTCAACAGAACACTAGTTCTCAATATTTTGGGTAATCCACAAATATAGATGCGTTCCTGTGAGTTCCAATAAACAGTTTATGAGTCCACAAAAAGCAGGAAAAGTGGTCGTTTTTAATTAACTCTCGACAAAAATCCTTTTGAATCGTCAAATAATGTCTTATCTATCACCACAGTCTTACGAGCACAAATCAACAAGCTTTTTTTAACGTTTTAACAAAAATTTTATTCGCGTATTTTTTTATTTTCAATTTTTTTATTTTTTTTATTGCAAATCTTGAGGCCATTGGTCGAAAGAGGAACACTTTTGAATGCAATAACGTTTCAATCTCCATCCACTCCAAATCGTCTTCTCACCTTTTATAGCAACATAACCTCTATAAAGAAAACACATAGGAAAAATGTATGGAGCGATGGCGCACATTATAACCACGACCTCATATTTATATATAGATATATGCCACCTCACTTCTATATTAATAAAATTACGGTTCTATGGGATATGGGTATTAACAAACATAATACCCACATTCATGGTGGGTTCATACAGATACACAACTGTAAAAGTTACACAATTTAATTATATACAAAAACGAAAAACTTTTTGCAGTTTTCAAATGTATACAAACTAAGTGAACCTTCAATGGAATTCGTATTTGTATGTTTTCAATGATGATGCAAATAATAAAAATGAAATAAAAACTTCTTAATTTCAATGAAATATTACTAGTACCTACTAAAATAATAATTATAATTAAAATAAATAAATAAAGATATAATTATAATGAATCATTGTAACAAAAAGAAAGAAAAGTTAAAAAAAAATAAAAAAATAGATATACCAATAGAAAATAGCAATAAAGGTAATAATAAATAGAAAACCCACATTGAAAATGAGACTAATTTTGATGTGCCAAACCTATGAGCGACTGAAGTGCTTCAACCACCAGTCGTGAACCAATGAGGTTGCTTGAACCCCCCCCATAACCAGACCATTCGGGAAGAGTAATAATTATTATCTATCTTTGTTTTGATAATTTTTTGTTTGTTTGTTTGTTTTATTTTTTACGAATCTAATTTTTAGGCAGCCATGGCAAACAGCTGAGGCGTTCCCAGTAATTCATTGAAACAACCAGGTATAAAGAACTAAAAACTGGTTTTAATCAAGATATTTAAGGTTCAGATTTGAAAAAATAAGTAAAAACAAATACACGTTGCTATAGATATGATTGGAAACTTACTTATAACATCGAAAATATCTTTATTCTATGATGGGCTGATTTACTATTAGTATTATTAGTATTGGCAGTAGTAGCAGCAGCAGCAGTAAAAGTAGTAGCTTAGTGGTAGTAGTAGTAGTAGTAGTAGTAGTAGTAGTAGTAGTAGTAGTAGTAGTAGTAGTAGTAGTAGTAGTAGTAGTAGTAGTAGTAGTAGTAGTAGTAGTAGTAGTAGTAGTAGTAGTAGTAGTAGTAGTAGTAGTAGTAGTAGTAGTAGTAGTAGTAGTAGTAGTAGTAGTAGTAGTAGTAGTAGTAGTAGTAGTAGTAGTAGTAGTAGTAGTAGTAGTAGTAGTAGTAGTAGTAGTAGTAGTAGTAGTAGTAGTAGTAGTAGTAGTAGTAGTAGTAGTAGTAGTAGTAGTAGTAGTAGTAGTAGTAGTAGTAGTAGTAGTAGTAGTAGTAGTAGTAGTAGTAGTAGTAGTAGTAGTAGTAGTAGTAGTAGTAGTAGTAGTAGTAGTAGTAGTAGTAGTAGTAGTAGTAGTAGTAGTAGTAGTAGTAGTAGTAGTAGTAGTAGTAGTAGTAGTAGTAGTAGTAGTAGTAGTAGTAGTAGTAGTAGTAGTAGTAGTAGTAGTAGTAGTAGTAGTAGTAGTAGTAGTAGTAGTAGTAGTAGTAGTAGTAGTAGTAGTAGTAGTAGTAGTAGTAGTAGTAGTAGTAGTAGTAGTAGTAGTAGTAGTAGTAGTAGTAGTAGTAGTAGTAGTAGTAGTAGTAGTAGTAGTAGTAGTACTAGTAGTAGGAAGAGTAGTAATAGTAGTAGAATAAAGTTTTACTGAGTCCTTTAATGGGTAACATGAATAAATAATAAAAAATAGTAAATAAATCTATATACCAACAAAAACATCTAAATTACTCCTTTTTATTTGCTCAACCATTTATAGGAATATTGTCAGTTTTGAAAACACTGCCAATTTATTAAGATCCAGTTCCTAACAAATCTTTACTAATCATCTCTATTTTGTCCTAGAAAAAAATTCTATTTATCATCCATAAATTCATCACAGCGGATCACTAACCAGCCTGGAGCTTTTACACTTTTCCGTTCAACTTCTCTTCGTAGAGCCTTCATTTTTTTCACCATTTTCACCTGTTGCCCGTACAAGGGACCACCCCGTGAGTACAAAAAAAAGTGCCAAAACAAAAGGGGCTCGTGTCGAAACCAACCAATAATAATGAAAAGAGATTTTTAAATAAAAGGAATCAAAGATTAAAAAAATAACCGCTTTTAAAAGTGTTCGCCACAAATGAGTTATTTCTTACTAATAGAATAAATGATACACGGAAAACTGAAGAGCCTCATAAATAAGTCGATGATAAAACGTTGTTTTTAAAGAAGCCTTTTTGAGGGTTTAAAACGCGCTTTATTATTCTGTTGCTGACATGTCTCAATGTTTTTTTAGCTTTTTGTTTTGTTATTTTTGTTAACAAAAACCAAATAAATAAAAATCAAATTAGCAGTCTCGAAAAATGAGGTACTTTATTTTCATTTTCTGTTCCTTTCATTATTTCACTTTTTTCTCTCTTCACGTTTTTATATTTATATATTTTTTTTTTTTCGTGTTCAATTCATACTTTTTATATTTTATTTTTTATTTTTATTTATATCTTTATTTTATTATTTCCATTTATTTAAGTACGTTTTTTATTGAAGGGCGTTCAAAAAATTAACGTAGCACAGAAACATGCGTAACTGTAACATTTCGAACTAATAGCTTTGCTTTAAAAAGTTTCTTGTGCATAATTTTCTCATAATTGAACAAAAATAAAAATTTTTATTGCAAACTTTTGAAGTTTTAGTTTGAAAAAGTATGAACAGGTAACGAAATATAATTGTTTTGTCATTAGCAACTTTTCAGCTAATAATAAATTCTACTCCCAAAAGGTTTCAATAAATACTGTTCAATATGCTTATGTTGGGAGGATAAATCATAAAAATAAAGCTAAAAATATTAAAAATAAAAGCAAATTTTCATTTTTCGGAGAACAAGGCTGGAATTTTTTGTGGAGTTTTTTAAATGCAAAAACTGTAAAAATTTGAAAACTAATTTTGAAATGTTGAAGTCAAAAAATAGAAAAATTTTGATTTTCAATTTTTGAAAATAGAGAAATATATCCTTTGAAAACAGAATATTTAGTACGTCATTTTTAAAATAATTTCAAAAACTTGTATGAAAATAATTTTGAATAAATTTTGTAAAGATTTTTATTTTTCAAACTTTGCTGTGAAAATATCGGAGAATCGTGTTCAATCAATTGTGAATGTTCTGAAATATTTTTGAAAATGTATTAGAAAAATTTTTTTAATTAAGATAAATAAAATAATAAATAAATAAAATTATATAAAATTTAGATTATTTTAATAAAAAAACATTCAAATTTAATTCAAATCATTGTGAATTGTTTCAGATCATTTTGATTTTGTTTCTCACGGTGAATTTTTTAGAATTTTTAGAACACATTTTCGAATAATTATGGCTGTAAATGCATAAAAGTTTGTAAAATTTACTGAATAAATGTAACGTTTAGTGCCAATGTTCAAAACCCACTCATAAATCTGCACACGAAACTTTTCATACCAAGTAATCCCAAATGGATCGCCTTTATTGAACACCCTGAAGGTTTTCATTCATTAACTCGGGCTTTATAGTAAACCTGAATCAAAAATACAATGAGGTATTTTTTGCGAATTATAGGAAGCTAGTGTTATTAGCTGCAAAAAAGCACATTTTATGACTCTCAACTGCCATTAACACCATAATCAGACTCCTAATCTTCCGTCTTTTTATTAGTTTCAAAAAGGTTTATCAATGGTGCATGGTTCTTGTTTGTGATACTTTTTTGATACTTGCGTTGATTCTTTCCTTGTCGAGTTTTTGACTTTAATTATTTTTTTTCTTGTTAGAGAAGTAATACATATCCTGAAAACCACGAGAGAAAATAGCATAAAAATTGAGAACGATTCATTACGTGTTTTAAACACTTTATACAAAATCTTACAATAAATAACAGTATAAACAAGGTTACAAAACTGAATAGTACGCATAAACTAAATATATCAAGTATAGTATCATATGGGAATGTTAAGCGGCGATGAACGACGTGAAACAACAAAGAAAAGTGCAAAACGACACAACACCATAAACCACAATGCCACACACTTCCAAAAGCAATCGCACCAAAGCTTCTTAAAGTAAAAAAAATGAGTTCAAACAGCAAAACAAAGCTTTCTTTAAAAGCCACGAGAGTTTGCGCTACGCCGAGTGGTTATGGGATATCTTGCTAATTATATATACAATCAGTTTTAGTACGTTGTGAAAATCTATCCATTTTTTTGCACTCCTAACGTTGCCACTTTTTAGGTTCGTGTATCTTTAAAATCGTATCAGCTGTTGGAAAAAACTATTTTTCATCGCCCAATGACACAATATTCAATATTCTTTCTTGTTTGTTTTGAAGTTGTTGCATCCTCGGGGTTGCTGATAACTTCAATGCCCCATAAACTATTCATCTTGGCTCCAAGCTCACCATTATTCATCTGGATCGACAGGCTTTTTCTTTATTTTTTTATTTTTTATTTCCATGTTTTTTTTATTATTTTATATTTTATATCGTTTGATCAGGCTTTGGTTTTTTTTTTTGAAGAAAAACGGTTTTCGAATATGCGTTTCGGCTTGAAAAATTATGCTGAGGTTTTTTCCATGACGTGAATATTTCCGTAACTGTTGAACAAAAAGAATTAATCACATATCCATGAAACGGAATAGGAGGTATGAAACAAACAAGCGGATCTTTAAGGAAACCTGTGAATGATCTTCTGAAAACAGTGTATAAGCAAAACCATACTCTATCCTATCATTTATAACCACTTAAAAGTCATGTTTTAGAAGCTAGAAATCTTTAAATGTGTTGGAACACTCCTCGAAGCTTTCAAAACATTTTGTTCAAAAGTTTGTAGCAAAGTGTTTTTGAACAGTGATTAATCAGCGCTATAAAATGTCTTTGATCTGCTCAGACTGAAAAAACAATTTCAAAAGTCATTTTCTTAAAAGAGTATTTAATAATTTAAAATTTTTCATAAACACGGTTAAAAGTAATCGCAATAAACAAGTAGTACAGACAAAACAGAGATAAATATCTTCAAAAATCGAATACCAGAAATAATAATATAAAAAATCCTTGACAAGATTATTTCATTAACACTTTGAACCATAAAGATAGCTATGATTGAGAAATAATTATGGCCCGTTAATGTTTCTATTTACACCCTGTCTAAAAAACTACTCAGTAGAAGAAGAAGAAGCTAGCGTGTGAATTGTTTTACTTGTAGAAATTGATTAATGTATTATCAGTTTGTTGGTTTAATTACTCCCCAATTAAATCAGTACTGTAAACAAGACCCTCCACACGTTCGGATATCTCGAATGATGGTGGCTTTTAGGTTGATGGTTAGTGTGAGGTACGCTATCTTGGAGCGCATGTGCATGCATCATTTCCAGGATAAGCAATTAATTGGAGAACCAGAAAGATAAGGCTTATGTCATAAAAATGCTGACTCAAGTGAAGATTATCTAGGCGGTAACACGGCCAGGTGCTTCAAACACTAGATGAGAGTCATGTGTTCAAATTCTCGCAGTGAGTTAATTAGCAATTGGAAGAAAAAGTGCAAAAAGACATTATTTTCCATTTGCATATTCAGAGATTAGAAATTAAACAATAAATCTTATCTAGATCATTCACTTGAAATCCGACAAACATTAGCGCATAAACTATTTAACTATCGGATGCTTTTAATCACGACTTAAAGTCGCGGAGGTTGTAAGCTTGGGTTTATTGTGGGTAATATGGTCTTTCCAGAAGCCAGGTTAACATACAAGTCTTCTTCAAGTCTACAAAAGACCATTGAGTTGGGTAGCTATCAAACCCTAAAGAACTCAGCTGTACTTGGGCACGTGTTATGGTTAAAGCCGTGTTATTGAGTTTAATTTTATTTATTTATTAATTCAATGATTAATCAATTTAATTAGTATAAGGTTCCAATCTAAGCTAATTTCACTGTTTTTACAGTGCTCGTTAATTCATGTTCAAGTTTTGTTGTGAAATACAAAAATTACGAAAGCTTTAAAGTTTCTTTTTTTATATTTTATTATTTTTATTATTTTTATTTTTTTGAATTAATATTATTTTTTTTTTAATTGTTATTATTTTTATTTTATTATTTTTATTTTTATTATTATTATTATTATTATTATTATTATTATTATTATTATTATTATTATTATTATTATTATTATTATTATTATTATTATTATTATTATTATTATTATTATTATTATTATTATTATTATTATTATTATTATTATTATTATTATTATTATTATTATTATTATTATTATTATTATTATTATTATTATTATTATTATTATTATTATTATTATTATTATTATTATTATTATTATTATTATTATTATTATTATTATTATTATTATTACTATTATTATTATTATTATTATTATTAGTAGTAGTAGTAGTAGTAGTAATAGTAGTAGTAGTAGTAGTAGTAGTAGTAGTAGTAGTAGTAGTAGTAGTAGTAGTAGTAGTAGTAGTAGTAGTAGTAGTAGTAGTAGTAGTAGTAGTAGTAATAGTAGTAGTGGTAGTAGTCGTCGTAGTAGTAGTATTAGTAGTAGTAGTAGTAGTCGTAGTAGTAGTCGTAGTAGTAGTAGTAGTAGTAGGAGTAGTAGTAGTAGTAGTAGTAGTAGTAGTAGTAGTAGTAGTAGTAGTAGTAGTAGTCGTAGTAGTAGTAGTAGTAGTAGGAGTAGTAGTAGTAGTAGTAGTAGTAGTAGTAGTAGTAGTAGTAGTAGTAGTAGTAGTAGTAGTAGTAGTAGTAGTAGTAGTATTAATAGTAGTAGTTGGAGTAGTAGTAGTAGTATTTTTTTTTCTTCTTCTTCTCCCTTTTCTTCTTATTCTTCTTCTTTTTTTTCTTCTTCTTTATCTTCTTTTTCTTCTTTTTTTGTTCTTCTTTTTCTTATTTCTTCTTCTTCTTCTTCTTCTTCTTCTTCTTCTTCTTCTTCTTCTTCTTCTTCTTCTTCTTCTTCTTCTTCTTCTTCTTCTTCTTCTTCTTCTTCTTCTTCTTCTTCTTCTTCTTCTTTCTTTCTTCTTCTTCTTCTTCTTCTTCTTCTTCTTCTTCTTCTTCTTCTTCTTCTTCTTCTTCTTCTTCTTCTTCTTCTTCTTCTTCTTCTTCTTCTTCTTCTCCTTCTTCTTCCTTTTCCTCTTCTCCTCGTTCTTCTTCTTCTCAGAATGGACCAGTTCAATGCTAGACAACTCAATCGTAGCGTTTGTTTCTCTGCCACTTTAAGCCGACAAAGAACAGAGCCCGCTGCAGAAGCCTTAATCATAAAGAGCTTTCACTTTATAAGCGCACATCATTTTACCAGCTCACTTCTTATTCATGGCAAGCAAAACCTTAACGTTAGATCATCGTTCACATCAACCTAATTATACATCATCAAGAAACTTATAAAGCTACTACATATCATAAACACCTAGCTTTTATGACGACTAGCATGATTTTGCACTATTATGTAATACAGTCTCATATTTACGCTAACTTTTAATTATGTTTTCATAACAATTTTTTTTCATACACTTTTGAATACCCTTTCAATAGACGATGAGTGAATTTGAAGTTGTACGGGAAAGTTTCCACAAATCATAGTTCTTTATTAACAACCCGCTACTACAAAACATCACGTGCTAGTTACGACTGTTTATAATTTCTTGAATTATTGTTAGTATATTTTTGCTTTATAATCACAGAGCTGATTAAGTGATGAGATACTCAACGTCATCTC
>OX387249.1:1454554-1464554 GCA_947562095.1 Branchellion lobata | reverse complement strand
CAAACATAAATACCAGTCACTAAAAGCATAATAAACGTGGAAAAAGATTTTCACAGAAACTTGTTTGTTAGGTACTAATAGATAAAACATTTAACGCCTAATAATTGTTTAAAAAACATTTTCTTACTAATAAATTTCAAAAAATTATTATTGTTTTCTATGAATATGACACAAAAAAGTTTCAGTTTCATAAAATTTAATTGAAAGCTATTAACTAAACGAAGGCCGCTCTGAAATCAACGTATCACTTGGCAAAGTGGTTCTGTTTATTTTGTAAACACAAGTTATGATCTAAAGACCAAAAAATAGCTTTCCATGAAGGTAGACTGAATTCGAAGCATTGTACCCCTTCAAAAGCCCATATAAGGCAGAAATTCGCTACTTAAATTATTTCTTTTTTTTTCTTTCCTGTTACTTTAAATACTTCTTTGACTACTGTAGTTTTTATCGTCTGTCTCTCTTTTACTGGTAAGTTAGTCCGTCAGGTAGATGATAACACTGACGCCGAAAGCTTAAAGTCCAGTCTTCTCACTTCTATTACTATTTAAAAAAATAATAATATATCATTGAATGATAGCAATCATTCAGAAGCTAAGAGTTTTTATTTTCAAAGATTTTTTTTTCTGGTTTATTTTAATTAATTATTCATTGTGAAAACATTTTCTGCTACTAAAAGTTCCCGCAGCTTTTTCTTTTTCAACACTTTGTCATAACCCACAAAACGTTAAATCCCAAGAACTTTTATTATCTTTACATAAATATTTTGACGTTTTTAGATTAATTTAGCGAATTATGAATTTAAAAATAAACTAATAATAATAAATAAATAACGTTTTTAGCACCTAACAATGACAATGAATAGAGCAACGTCTTCAACAAACAACTTCATGGTCTTTTAAAATTTACAAAATTAAAGCAGAAGGCAAGTGAAATTATTATTATTATTTCTTTGGGCCCCTGTTGTTTTGGGTTCAATAAATCAGTCTAGGTTCTTAAGTACATTAGTGTAATGCACAACTAGCAAATTTATCGTCGGATGCTGGAGTTGTTATGAATTTAACAAAGAGTGAAAAAAATGTACATTTTTCACCAAACTTTCTGCTCTAGCGTTGACTAGATTTCTTTGAAAAATTTTGACAGTCATTTGTTCAAAGCCTTTCCGCCTGTCTTTCACTCAACCCGATACCACGACCTCAAAATATTCAAGCTGTTCGGATGTTCGTTGCGAGAGTTAAAGAAAATAAGCGTGATCAAATTTCCGAGAAAACACTCAAAAACACGAAATAAATACGAATGTTATTTTCGATCATTTGTTAAACTTTTGACACTTGAAAAAAAAACATGCCCCAAAGAATAAATATTCAACTTATTGTTGTTCTTTGTTTGTGTGTTTTTGGTTTATGTTTTGTCTGGATTTTGTTTTAAGTTCGTTTTTTATGTTTTATTTTGTTGTTGTTGTTGTTGTTGTTGTTGTTGTTGTTGTTGTTGTTTATCTTAAGCGCCTGAGGATAGTCCTCAGATGCGCTAAAGCTGGTTGTGGAAGGCGCACAAGTTCATCATAGGAGGTCCCGATGTTGTGGCAGAAGCGGGCCCTTGCGAAAGCTGGGCAATTGAGCCAGAGGTGTTCGGCTGATTCGACCTCTTCCTCACAGAGTCGACAAAGGTCTGAATCTGCTTTTCCTGTGAGGTGCAGCCATCGGCGGAGACTTGGGTGGTGTCCGCTTCGGAACCTGACCAGATCCGTCAGTTCTGCCTTGTTAAGGGTGTTCTCCTTGATTTGGTTTGTGTTGGTGGTGTATAAGTCCAAGAAACGGTGATGGCTGCTCGAGAGTGGTCTGTCTTCTCGATGAATCACCGCTTTCCTGGTCTTTGAGTCTAAGTTCCGCTCGGCCGGTTGTGGTAAAGTGGATCCCCGCTTGGCTTCTGAGTCCGCCAGCTCATTGCCCCAAAGGTTACAGTGTCCGGGGGCCCAGACAATGAGTAGTTCTTTGGAACGAGTGATTCTGGCGATGGAGCGTTGATAGGTGACGATGATCGGGTCGGTTTGGTGTGGGTTGCCTGTGGCTTCCACTAGGGATTTGCAATCACAGACAATGACCGCCCTGTGCCAATCATTTTCACTCTCTAGCCACTTCAAAGCAGCTTCTAGCGCTGCTTTTTCCGCCGAGTAGGAACTGCTGCGCACCCCTGTAGGTGCGTGCCATCGGTGGAGGACTTTTTTGTCTCTGGCTATGATCATGCCAGCTCCACCGTTTCTGGTGCCATCTGTCGTAGAACCATCAGTGTAGATCTGGAGGTCGCTATGACCTACTTCCTCGATGGTTCGTTGGGCTTTTTCCAGTTGGACGATTTGAGGCATCGACTTGCTCGCTGGTGTCATGTAGATGGGGGCTGGAGGTGGGCGGTCCCAAGGGGGTGGGAGCCTCGCTTCGCCGGTTTGGTGTTGAGAGAACAGATTAAGTTCCCTTAAAACCGGTGTGGTCAATCCCCGCCAATCCGTTTTTACCAGTCTTTGAGGAGCTTGTCGGTCCAAGGTCAGTCTCCGGGGGTCAGTGTCAGCCTGTTGTAGCCAACTATCCGCCTTAAGAAGTGACAAGGTCTTGTACCTTGCTTCCAGTGGGGTGAGATGGGCCTCTTTTAGGACGAATTCTCCAGGGGTCGATCTTAGGTGACCAGTGATGGCTCTAGCTGCGTTCAGCTGGGCACTTTCAAGCTTCCCTAGGTTGGATTTCGATAACCAGGGAGCCCAAGCCTGTGAACCATATTCGGCCAAAGATCTTTGAATGGCGATGTAGATTGTTCTCAGCTCTGCTGGTCGCCATCCCCAAGTTGTGCCCCCAAGGGCACGGAGAATGTTCGTCCTCTTGGTCATAGCCTGGCATACCTTTTTAGCGTGCTCGCTGAAAGTGAGCTGTCGGTCGTATTGGACGCCTAAAAAGGTAGGAGCCGCGTTGAAGGAAAGGGGTAAACCTCTGATTGTAATATGCGGCTGCCATGACGCTTCAGCTGTGCATAGGCTGAAGAAAGAGACCTCACACTTGTTTGTATTAAGTGTGAGACGGGCATCATCACTCCACTTTACTACCTTGTCAACTTCTTTTTGGAGCTTCTTTGTCATATCTATTTTACTCCTTCCGCTGCATGCAATCGCCAGGTCATCGGCATAGGCACTCACGAGGGTTGTGTCTTCAAATTGCATGAGGAGATCATTAATATATATGACGAAGAGCAAGGGGGACAAAACTGATCCTTGTGGGAGACCTTCCTTGAAAGTTCTCGATCGCCCAACCTTGACGTTGACCCTGACACGGGCTTGTCGGTTCGTCAGCCACGAACTGATCCACACCAGGAAGCGAGCCGGGATACCTAGAAGGTGCATCTTTTGCAGCAGACCTGTTCTCCAGACCCTATCATAGGCTTTGCTGAAGTCGAACAGGGTCATTCCTGTCCGTAGCCTCTCCGACGACTGGAATCCGTCAGAGATGTGTTGTGATAGGCGGAGGCATTGGTCCACTGTGCTTCGACCCTTCCGGAACCCGGCTTGCCATGGACTCAGCAGGGAATGCTCTTCAAGCCACCATGAGAGACGATTTACGATCATTCTTTCAAGTAGCTTGCAGATCGTTGATGTGAGGGCAATGGGCCGATAACTGTCTACCGACTGTGGGTCCTTATCTTTTTTGAGAAACGGGATGATGACCGCATCCCGCCAAGACTGAGGGCACCAGCCTTCGAGCCAACTGTGGTTAAGAATTTTGAGTAGTTCTACCTTCACGTCGGCTGGAAGGTGCTTGAAAAGGTCTGGTGCTATTTCATCTGGACCCGCCGCTTTTCCCACTTTGATCTGTTTAAGGGCACTCTGGAGCTCGTCCTGGTGGAAAGCCTGTTCTGGGGTACGTCTAGGGCATCTCAACAGGGATTGCATATCCTGTCGATGTTGCTTGACTGCCAGTCTGCTCACTCGGTCGCTAGTCCTGCTACTAACGTTGGCATATTCTTGTATAAAAGCGTTCGCTTTGGCCTGATCACGGTGGTACAGTCGGCCTTTATATTGCAAAGCCTTTCCTGTTGGCTGTTGCTCTTTATTCTTGAGGCCCCGAACTGTACGCCACGCTAACCTCGCGTCTTTTCCCGCTTTTATCTTTTCAAGGTGGTTGCGCCAGGACATGCGCTTTGCTTCTTCCACCTTTTCTGCCACTTCTTTGGATTTCTGCAGCCATGCTGTGCGGTTCAAAGCCAGGTTGCGACGAAGTCGGTTGCGCTCTTTCATGAGACACTTGATTTCGTCGTTCATGTAAGGAGTTTCATTTGTCCTGAGAACTCTGAGCGGTATGGTCATTGAGGCTGCTTTTTTCAAAGCTTCTGTGAAGATGAAGAGCTTCTTCGAGGGAACCTCTTCAGCAGCCAGCTCAGTGAGGGACTCCATGACAATTTCTTGGAACCTGGCCCAGTTAGCTTTGTGGTAGTTTGGACGAGTTTTAGTCTTTTGGTTCTCATAACCAACTCCCTGGTTCCACTTTATCAGCACCGGGAAGTGGTCAGAGTTTAGCTCGTTCAGAACTGACCAATCAAAATTATTTGCCGCATCAGCATCTACCAGGGTGATATCCGGGGAGCTGAAGCCTGGACCTTGGTTGTTGCGAGAAGCTCGAGTGGGAGTGCCATCGTTGAGGACCAGCTTGAAGTTGTCTTCCGCCCATTGTAACAGTGTTGTTCCACGTTCGTCGGACCGTGCAACATCATCCCAGACGGGATGATGTGCATTGAAATCACCGCAGATCAAACCCTGAGCTGACGGTAGACTGGCAACGAGTTTTGAAAAGTCCCTCGTGTGTGTTGAGCTCTCCGGTGGGATATAGACGTTTGTGATGGAGATGGAACGTCTACTCGATGTTGGTAGAAGTATGCACTGCTGTTCTAAGGGGATTACTGCGGGGCACTGGGGCACCGAGTATTGGAGGCCTTTTTTGATGTAAGTGATGAGGCCTCCACCTCTTCTTGTGTGAGTTCCACTACCCTTCCTGTCCTTTCTGATAGCATCAAAACCTTCCAGTAGAGGGGTAGGGTCCTCCAAACCAAGCTTGGTTTCTTGTAGCAGAATGATGTCCACTGCGTACTTCTTTATGACCACTCGGAGTTCGGGGATCTTCGTTGCCAGGTAATCGCAATTCCATTGCATTACGGTCAGCCTTTTGAGGGTGTTTCGGGGCTTCTGTGGTGCTCCGTTCGACTGTTGGGTTGTCCCACTGTTAGGGGCGGAAATACAGGTCTGGCAGGTCCAGCTGTGGGTGCTTCGAAGATGCTCCAAGGCAGGCCTTGTTTGTGGAGCACATTTGAGGTGGAATCCTCTCTTGCATTCGGAGCACTCAAGTGGGGCCCTATAGTTAGCCAGCCGGCCACGACATGCTGGGCACATTGTATTTTTTGGTTTCTTCTTGTTGGATGTATGGTTATTATTATTATTGTTATTATTATTATTATTATTGTTATTATTATTATTATTATTATTATTATTATTATTATTATTATTATTATTATTATTATTTGTATTAGTATTATTATTTGTATTAGTATTATTATTATTGTTATTATTTTTATTATTATTATTATTATTATTATTATTATTATTATTATTATTATTATTATTATTATTATTATTATTATTATTATTATTATTGGTTGTGTGTTTGCCATTAGTGTTGTTGGAGGTTAAGTTGTTATGGTTACAGACGTGGCAGCACCAATTTACGTGTGGTGTATAGCGGGAGACATTAGCACATTTCCTGTGGGAGATGCCACCGCAACTATGACACCTGATGGCAATGCTGTTTAGTCTCATTTTCGTATTGCAGACACAGCATTGTTTATTTGTTCCCATCGCCTGCGTGGTTGTTGTGGTTGAAGTCGCGAGTCCAGCGCAGGGTCTGCAGATGAAGCCTTGAGTTCTCTTTTTGTTTCGAGTAAGGCCAGAGCAAGTCCTGTGGTATGGCTGGCTGCAGCTTGAACAGGTGATGGGGGTGATGTCACGTCTGATTGTCTTAGTGTTGTTGTTGTTGTTGTTGTTGTTGTTGTTGTTGTTGTTTATGTTGTTTAAATTCGGTAATTTGTCGTTGAGGTTTTTTTTTGTTAATTTTGATTGTTTTGTCAAGTTTTTATTTTTTACTCATTATGGCTTGTTTTATGAGTTCACTCTAACAGTTAATTTTTTTCATTTTTATTGATTTTTCTCAGAACTAATTCGTAATCATGAAAAAAAACAACACAAAACCATCACTCTTTTTCCGTTTTCATTCCAGAAATGTTTTTAATTTTTTTAGTTACAAAACTCAGCTTTTTAAGGTCGATGCCCACAAACGTATTGTTTTGCATTTTTTCATAATGTATCTTTTGGGGTATGTTGTTTTTTCTGTATTGTATTGTATTGTTTGTTATCATTTTTTTCGAAGCATGATAATCCACAAACATTTTAATAATATATAATACATTGTATTTTACTTGATTATTTGTCATTCTCTTAAGTATGTACGTGATAACAAGTCGTGAAATTTTTAAAGATATCTGAACTTTCACGTTTCAAATCACATTTCAAACAATGTTTCCAACTTTCAAAGTCTTAACTCCTAATTTGGAACAGAATAATCTAACCTTCAAAAAAACTCAGTTCATCAAAACTTCAGAAAAAATTTCTGTTTACTTAAACTTCAAAACTCCAAGCTTTTTGTACTACAACCCATATTTCAAAAATGTTTTTATTTTAAATTTTTCCAACCAAAAAATAAAAATCCTGCACAGGCAACTTGACGTCTTTAGTAATAGTTGAGCTTGTTACACTGAGTAGCGTTTGCAAGTGTCAAGCCAATCACAAGAGGAGTTAAACATTGTTTGCTCGTTTGTTTTATGGAACTTTCCGGCTTTACCAAGAAAGATTTCTGATGGAGCATTTTTGTGCTATTAGCATAAAAGAAACTTCCCAAATTACTGCATACTTTTGAAAGAGAAGCATAAACTCCTACTGAAGAATGCGACGATACGGTATGCTTCGATGATACATGACTGAAAGGTGAAAAAAATTGAAAAAAAAATGAAAAAAATAAAAATAAACAAATAAAACAGAGAATAAAAAAAGGTCTGTTGACTCCTATATGTTGACTTCACACATTTTCTCCTACCTAATCCATTGGCTAGTTTTCAAATGTTCACTTCACAGCTTTAGCCAGTTTTAAATGTAATCTTACCATTTCTATAGTGCTAACTACACACTGTTCAAGAATTCCCTAAGAATCGCACAAGGTCACTTAGCGCTCTTCCTGATTTCGTACAGTTTTATTCCGATTGTATCAACGCTCTGTTTCAAAAGGGCGTCTTTAATAGACACAACATAATACAAGGTGTATTTTTTTATTAATATAAGTACAAGTTTTTTCTCTGATTTCGAGAAAAAAATTATTTCGTTTGATTCTTTTCGACAGGAATTCCTATCAACTGTCATCATAACCTGTTGGAACCTTGATAGATGCTACCTTCCACATAACTGATGGTCTCGGTCTCCCGCTGTGGCTGGTGCACTCGGTGGCGCCTTTGAGTGTTTTGTTTTATTCAAGATAATAAACGTTACATTGGAAAAAGGTTGAAACAAAGCAATGCAAAACAAAAAAACAAAAGACAATTCAAAACAAAATACACAAAGCAAAGCAAGACAATACAATGGAATACGCTACAAGGCAATACATTGGAATAAAAATCAATAAAATACAATACCATACACTATAATACAATACCATACACTATAATACAATAACATACACTAAAACACAAAACCATACACTAAAACACAAAACCATACACTAAAATAAAATACCATACACTAAAATACAATACCATACACTAAAATAAAATACAATATCACGATGAAGCAATTACTTTCGACTAAGACGGTCTTTAAAGGTTCCGAGTTCTGGCCTGATTGACTGCAGCGGGAGCGCTAAGTGTTTTGATATGCGATGCTTCGGAGTGTTAGCTGTTATCTGGCTTCTTCTCTCCTTCCACTAACTATCTGCGTGCCATTTGTTTTCAAGAGCAAGTATGACTAAAACCGTACAATGGAAAAGATCATACCTCTGCCTGGAATAATTAAAAAAGGTATATATATATATATATATATATATATATATATATATATATATATATATATATATATATATATATATATATATATATATATATATATATATATATATATATATATATATATATATATATATATATATATATATATATATATATATATATATATATATATATATATATATATATATATATATATATATATATATATATATATATATATATATATATATATATATATATATATATATATATATATATATATATATATATATATATATATATATATATATATATATATATATATATATTTATATATATATATGGAAATGTATGGAGTGTGTTGATGGAAAATTAAAGTTGAAAGGGGTTGAGCTTATTTTTTTAATAAAAATGAATAAACGATTGTTTGGTGGTTTGAAAGAATGAATAAAAATCAATTTAATAATCATTTTGAATTAATATTTAAAAAACCATTTAGAATTATTTTTAATTGTTAATAAATAATATTAATTATTAATAATATTATTAATAATTATTATTATTTGGATACCAAAACACGCTCAAAGTGCATTAGTAACTGGTCGTTCAAAAAAACACAAGAATGGAGTTGTGAAGTGGAGTTTGAAAAGCAAGTACCTTTGTAAGAGGCTCCACCGAAAACCTTGCTTATTGAAACAATTGTGAAAAAGCAAAATTGAATAAAAATGAAAATTCAAAACCATGAACAAACGTAATAAAAAAAATAGAAAACCAATATTTGATTAATAGGATAAATAATGAATATATAATAAAAATGAAAGCAATGGAAGTGTAAATAAAAAAATGATACAAAAAAACGAATAGAATGGAAATATTGAAGAAAAAAAATAAAAGAAAAATGATCATTTGCGTCTCCAAAGTTGCTTGATGGTTGATTCACTCTTCGACTCTTGTTGTATTTTATGTTTTTCATATGGGACTGTTGTGAGCAACAGAAGGGTTATAATGTCTGGCTGCACCTTTGTGTTTCAAGGTTGTGAACATATCTGATGATCACTCAAGGCTGAGTCGGGAAGTGTCTCATTTGAGTGTGAGATGTATTCAGTGAGTCTCCTTGAGTCCAGAAGTTGGTAATCTCGATAAATGTTTCCGCTGACATCTTCATTGACCTCTCCAAGAAGATGAAAAAAAGTATTTTTATTACAAAAAAAGAAAATTATACAATACAATACAATACAATACAATACAATACAATACAATACAATACAATACAATACAATACAATACAATACAATACAATACAATACAATACAAACACGATTGTTATTATAGTGGCATTAACCCCGTAGAGTTTCGAGGCCACAAAAGCGCCATCAGAACAAGCCACTTGTGAGCAATTTTAACTAATAATAAGGCAGTGCTAAATCATAACGATCATGCAATAATAACGACAACATTTCGAAAACATTGTTTAGTCATTAAAGATGCCTTTTTACTTCTCACTTATCAGCATTCACATGATTTACAAGACGTATTTGCCTTGTGCGCCTTTAAATCAATTAGATGCATTTTCTCGTTCTGAAAAAACGTTTCTTTGTTTTTTTCTTGTAATAAAACACTTAAAGGATCCTTCATAAACACTTTCCAACAGTATGTTCCTTTTCTAATAGGTCTTCACATACTTTCATAGTTTTTTTGTGCAAGAATTTTACCAATGCAGTATTTTTTGCATTTTTTTTCTATTTCCAGTCAGACCTACTGATACTAGGATGCAAAGTATAGATGGTTTCAAAAAAAATTTAATTTTTCGTCTTCTTCTGATTACAGTTATTTGATTACAAGGCATACAAACACAGTGGAGTGAACGGAGTTCAACTGCATTCAAATAGTTTCC
>OX387249.1:1417054-1449554 GCA_947562095.1 Branchellion lobata | reverse complement strand
AACAAACGATTGGGGTTTTCGCTTTGATATTTTGGCTCAAAAAAAATTCCACCAAACAGCCTTCAACTGTTGTGATACCATTCCACCAAATGTTTTCCGAATTATTCAAAAACTTGAAAATCTTTTCAAAAGAAACTTCTTACTTACAAACTATGATACAATATGGGCTAACTAAACCATGAACTAATTCAAAAGTGAACTTAAACAGACCGTATAACATGATTATTTGAAAATAAAAACCAAATTGAGTCATCATGAATCGTTATTGAAGAAAAGAGATTCTATCAAAACCCGAGCTGCTCGTGTTTTTGTTCTTTAATGTTTATGCGGAAGGGTGAAGGATCGCAGTGATAATAGTTTTTACCGCTGTAGTAAACGGCTGATGAAATCCACTCATGATAAGAAAAATTCCTCTTTCATATCGGAAGCTTTAATGAACGTAAAACCGAAGCCTATTTCAGGTGAATATATGAGATGATGGCTTGTTTTTCTATTTTATAATACTTAGGACATCATAATATTCGCGCTCGAGTAATATTATATTTTATTATTTTTATATTATATAATAATTTTATCATGTCCAAACCTTTTAGTTTTTTAATCATTTTTTGGCAAGGTTTATACCTCAGGTCGTTAAATTGTCACAATGCTGGCTTAGGTGGCTGTGTTGACTTAATGTTGTATCGAAATCTGTGTTATAGTTATGTTCCAATGGTACAAGACAACTTTTATTGTTCCACCGTTGGATTAATTCAAACTAATCATTCTGCTTCATGAGAGCTTGAAACAAGGTAGTGCTATGAAGTACATACAACCTCGAGGGCTTTTGAACAGTGTGGAATAATTGAAAACTAACAAGGAAAATTGCAGCGTATCTTCAAAGTAATATTTTCAACAGCTCCTTAGATGTTTTAATGTAGCTTTCAATTCAAATAAATTTTTTTCTTCGTTTTCTGGATTTCTTTAGTTATTAATAACTAATTAATTTTTTTATCATTTCAATCATTTTGTTATTTATTGAAATTTCTTCACCATGCGCTATGTTCTACACATTTCCTATTAGTATAATATCCTAACTTGAATTAGATCGATTATTTTTTAAATAAAAATAAAATGAGTTTACCAAAAGGTTGATTAGCTTCTCATCCTCCGAAAGATTTCATTCTCTTTCGCATTGGCAAAAAAAGCACATTTTCATCTCAACAGTTATGAAAAGGTACTCACGAAATACAATAGGATACAATACAATACAATACAATATAATACAATAAAATACAATAAACTACAATAAAATACAATACAATACAATACAATACAATACAATAATATATAATAAAATAAAATACAATACAATACAATACATTACAATACAATACAATACAATACATAAAATTACAATACAATACAATACAAACACGAATATTATTATAGTGGCATTAACCCCGTAGAGTTTCAAGGCAACTCAAAACATCTTTCAAATACTCGAAAGGTAACTCAAAATCTGAAAGACTTCAAAATTTTCTCAAGTCACAAACGTTACAGAGGTTCGGCTGTGTTATCTTGCCTATATGTACAAATCTCTAGTCAGCTTTACTGAAGTTCAAAGCTTCAAATTTATTTTCAAAAACATTTCCTATACGAATCTAGTAGTCTTATCTGATTTTCATTGTTCAAGTTTCGTAAATGTTGCAATATTCAAAAGCATTAAAGCCCAAAAAAGCTGTCTTTGGTGTTTTGATAAAACTGAAGAAGGTTTAAACCTGGACCTATGGCTCTCAACTAGTGTTCAAACGCTATCAAGATAATTCTCATCAACCTTAAAATGGTGCTTTTCGAATCAAACTCAAGCCTTCTCTGTCAACTTGAATTGTCAGCTTGCAGCTCTCGTTTCCGCGCTTAGGTTTTGAATGGTGTAAAACTAGAATGAGTTGATTACAAACAGACTTTTCGACCTTACGCTGTCCACATATCAAGTGTCATTTATCCTCAAAAATATATACGCTCCAAAACCTATTTTTTTCTCAAAACACATAAATTTTATTTTTTTATTATATTTATTTTATTTCTTTATTTTATTTATTCATTTTAATTAATTAATTTTGTTTATTTTTTTTGGTATTCAGGCTTGTTTGAAAGGCTGAAACATACAGTATTATTGCATTATTGTATATACTTGCATTATTTCGAGTTATTTTTTATTGATTAGCTTAGTTTAAGCTTTAAATGTTTATTTCACAATGACCAATTACCTGACTTCACAATCCTCGTCAACTTACTTTCATTTCAAACATTGATTCCAGTTTTTATCGACTCCTTTAGTTTGTTGGCATATTAAAAAAAGCCATAAGGTCATGTAAAAAAATTCAATAATTTAAATTTTTCCCGACGAACAATGTTTGAAATTTCAAATATTCAAAACTGTTTTCGCCTTTCCTTTTTCAATTGAGTTAGCTTCATTTATCAATTACCTTGAATCTGTTGTTTCATTCGCTACAACCTTTGATATGATTTAGCTTGATTAACATTACAACACTCAGAACTCTAAACAACTTTCAGGATTATGTTCTTAGTTTTATCCTTTTTGTTCTCTACACATCTGAACTCCCAGAACTATTTCGTCATTTTCTTCCAGAGTTAGTTCTATGCTGATGACTCCCACATGTTTTTCTTCATTTCCTAAATCGCATTTATTATCTGCCGTTTTCAAGTTTTCGGCATTTTTCTAAATTTTAAAAATTATTTTCAAAGATTTATCTGGTTATTCGAGGGGTTGAAACATGTTCAATATATCCTCACCTCCGACCTCATAGTTGTTGTTTCAAAATTTCTAGGTTCCTTGGGTCCCGTTTATACCAGTCATAAACATCATCTTCAATATGAGCCTTTTAGTGAACCTTAATTTCTTAGCTTGGATCAGAATGCTTGTCTGGACTTTTTTCGGTTTGTGTGTTTTAGCTAATATTCAATGTCAAGTTGCATTTTTTTCTAATTTATTTCAATTTCTTATAGACGGGTCATTTTTATTTATTTTAAAAAGCTTTTATATTATAGTCAGATACTTAAAAAGATTTTTCAGAACTCGATTTAACATAGTGAATCATTAACTTTAAACAATTTATTGCCAAATTGGTTGGCTTCACCAAAGTATTTTTTTCAGAACTTCTGGCGTACCTTGCAACGATATTTCTAGGAAATAATAAAAGTGAAAAACTCCTTGACGGCGGCAAAGGAACATTTTACAGTAGCGAAAAAAGCAACGAATAAACATCTTAATAAAGACAGATTTACCTCAAAGTTTTGAAAAAAATATACAATATTCAGCAAAGTATATTCATAATATAAGTGGCCTCGTAACTCTACGGGGTTAATGCCACTATAAAAATATTCGTGTTTGTATTGTATTGTGTCTTTGAATCAGGGAAAAGCCTTTTTAAATCGAACTAATATTAAAAATTTATAGTGTTTGTAAAAATTAACTTTTTTTGAATTTTTTTTACATTCTTGAAAATCTTAACTTTTTTGAGCATTTCTTACTTACATCACCCGCCGAAATGAACTTAATAATCTAATAAAATGGTTAAAAAATCCGTCATTTAGAAAATAAAACAAAAGTAAAAAAAAGGAAAAAACATAATTGAAAGGTGTGAAGTTATTTGGAGATTGTAAAAGAAACAAAAGAATACTGAAAAAGTAACCAATAAACAGTAAAATTTATAAAGAACTTTTTTTGTTAAAAATAGACAACTGTAAAGAACTGCCCAGCTGATAAGGCGCTAGGCTATCCAGCTAGTATAACGTCTACACCTTATTGTTCTTATCTGAAATTGATAATTAATCGACGAGACATCCTCTCTATCAATCACGTTATCTAATCGTATCTAACCTAATCTGATCTAATCGAAAGAGTTGAATATAATTTATTAACTGTTCAAAAGCGTTTCAACTGTCAACTATTGTTCAAACAATAAAGCTTTTAGAGCTTTACGATGACAAAGCAGAAGTGCAATAGAGGTACGAGTGGAAGAGAGAGTTTTCTTGAAGCTCCCCATTAAGAAATTCATGTATGGTTAAGTATGCATGGTTAAATATGTGGTTAAATATGTGGTTAAATATGTGGTTAAATATGTGGTTAAATATGCATGGTTAAATATATGGTTAAATATTGTCATTGAAAAGTAGGAATGAGTGATGTGCAAAGATATGGCCTAAGATGGTTTGTTAGGTAAGTAATTGAGTGGCTTTCTCGAGCGTGAAAATGAAAATTTTATAGATTACTTTCTTTAAAGATTCTCAAAAAAAATTAATGACCGGATACGTAAGATTGCTGGGAAGAGAGCTCCATAAAAGATCGTCACAGTAGGAAAGTGCAGATTTAGCATGAGTACTATTGGAAGGTATCCTTAAAATTGATAATAAGTAGATCTCAGTCCCTCACGAGGAAGAAACTTAAGGGTCAGCTAAGTAGTTAGGTGAGTGATTATTTTTTGTTTTAAACCAGAAAGTGCAGATTTTGAAAACCTATCTTTTTTAAGAGGCAACCAGTGTAAAGAGATAAGGGTAGGAGTTAGACGAAAGAATTTATGAGTGCCAGAAACTAAGCGGGCATTGCTATTAAAAGCTTTTGTGAGAGGGTGTAGCGTGGTCTTTGGGAGTCCATAGTATAAAGAGTTACAATAGTCAGAACGGGACAAAATAAGCAAAGAAGCCCAGTAGTTTGAGGGTTGGATTGTCTAGAAAAAGTTTCAGTTTCTTGATACGGCGAAGATGAAAAAAATATTATTTAGCGACAGATAAACAAATTAACCAAAACTGTAATGCTGAAAGGTTCTATGAAATTGAAGAGTAAAATTGTCCAGTAAATCAAATTAATGAGTTTTAAAAAGTTGATGACTGAATCATATCTTAAAGCCAAATAAAACTATTGGAAAGTTATTTCAAGTTATTTCTTCTTGTTTCATTTTTCTCATTAGCCAAAGTTACTTCTTAGTAAGAAGCTTAGATCTCCTAATCATTCTCAATTTTCAGAATACCTTCTAATAGTACTTATGCTAAATCTGCACTTTCCTACTGTGACGCCTTTTTAAGAAACTCTCGTCTTTCTAATTCTACCTCTATTACTTCTCTATTTCGCTTTCGCGAAGCTTTTGATACTTTGGTGTTTAAACAGTTCGTAAAAAATCGCTTTTAAACAATTTTATTAGCGCTATACAAAGGGTTCGATTAAATTAGATTACCAACAAAAGTTAGTTTTTTATAGACTTTATTAGATCAAGTCCAGACATACGCTGGAAATGTTACAAAACACAGCGAACAATCGAACTAGAAAAAAAAATTAAAATATACGAGGACTGAATGTTATCAGTCATAAGTCATCAATGAACTTACAACAAACGACAAAAAAAATTTTTAAAAAAAAGTTCAAATTAATAACGATGAAAAATGAGTATTATGAGTTCATTGAGTATTGAGAAGACGAGGAAGGAATGTTTTGTCTTGGTAAGAGGAGTAAATGGTTTGGTGTAATTGTGCATTCGACTCCGCATATCACGGGAATATTGTGACTACTTTTTTTTAATTTATAAAATAAAATTAACTGGATTATAATGAATAAAATTTACTTTTCAATTTAAATTCATAAGTTATTTCATGAACAACTAAAATTGAGCAGATCATTGAAATGGTAATATTCTGGTCGCGTGTTTTAAGGGTCGGTAGTAATAACCATAGGATAAGTTAACTTTCGAAGTTAATAAATTTATAAAAATACAAATGTATCTTCATTACCAATATAAATAATAAATTATTTTTTTTAATTTTATAATTTATTTTTGCATCTCTACGACCTACATATTCAAAATCATGTTAGGATATTATAGGTGCTCATCGGCCCTCATTACTTCATCGGCCGTGTCGCGCTCGTATCGGTATAGGTCTGGAATGATCAACATCTCTTACCTATTTATTCAGTAGCTTAATTTAGTTTAATTTTTTATATTTTTTTCTATTTATTTGAGTAAAAATGTCAGAAGCAGAAAAGCCAAAAACTAAAATGGTAGGAAGGTGGTATTTTGGAGGAATGGCTAGCGCGGGAGCGGTTTTTTTCACCCATCCTTTGGATCTTCTCAAGGTCAGCTGACTATCTTCACCATACTCTTACCATCTTAGTTCCTAGTGCTAACTAAATGTTCAAAGTTAAGGCTTTAAACATGAGAAAGTTCATATAGTGAGGTCAAGTTACACACTATTCGCAAGTTCTGATAAAGTTTATTAATTTATATTATAATCTAATCTAATCAAGACATTTTTAACGTGCTCTTTAGCACTATGTTCACATTTTAAGCTCGAGTTTTTTTTGAAAATGAGTCCACCTTTTACTATATTTATCATTTATTTCTTATTCCTCTATTACAAACCGTGATCTTTTGTTTTATATTTTTAAGAATAAACTTTCTTGACTAAAGCTAGTTTTTTGTGGAGCTAAATTTTCAGATTGTTATGTCAAACTTGTTTTCCTATTTAAAATAATTTTTATCTCAAACTTTTTTTGTCTTTTGCGTTATGTTCATTTTTTATTTCTACAAATACCGTTTCCATTTACACTAAAAGTATATTTATGACATAAAATTGTTTTTCAGTCAATTGGCTTCACCAAAAATATCTTATGATATGTTTAATATTTCAATTTTGCATAAACAATTATTTAGGATGTAAATAAAAATAAATTTATCTTGGTTCTAAAGATATTAAAACTAGTAAAATCATTTTAAAAATTATTATTTTCATAATTGACTTTGTACTTTGAGCTGTTGTTGCTATTCAGGCCAAAATTCTATTATAAAAAAAAATTAAGATCATTTGCATTATTTATGTACATTATGTATATTTTCAATTGAAAATAATATGCGTTCAATTTCCTTATCTTTTCAATCGTTCAAGTGTTTCACACCATATACCTCTTTAATTTTTTCATTTTCAAATGTTAAAATTTTGTCACTGCTATCAGACCAATCAAGGATGATCCTTTTGATTATTTTCAATGTGTTTTTTTTTTCCAAACAAGACTCAGTTTTCTTTCTCTTATTGTTTGTTCACCACCCATCCTTCCTTCAATTTACACCCACCATCACCACAATCATTCACTTTTCCTCTTTTCTTCCCACTCACCCATTCACAACCACACGACTAACATGTGATCATGTTGATGACTCAGTCCACAATGACCATGTCTCCAGGTGCATCTTCAGACCCAGCAGTCTGGCAAGATGACCATAGCACAGATGGGAGTGAAGGTGGTCAAGATGGATGGTTTCACAGGCCTGTACAATGGTTTGACTGCCTCCCTCCTCAGACAGGTGAGTCCTGCAACTCATGCATGAATCCAGTTGATCAATGCCACTCACTGCTGCTATTGACGTTGCTGCTATTGTTGCTATCTTTGTTACTTTTGTTATTCTTTTTGTTTTTATTCTTGTTACTAATGTTTCTGTTATTCTATGCCTCCTAATTGTTATTGGCTGTTTTATTGAAGAAGGGTTCTTTTTATTATTTCTATTATTTATTTTATTGATCTTAGCGGTGTATTTCTTGTTTTTTATGTTATTTTTATTTCTTTTAAATTCATCATTCTTATCATTATTTTCTTATTCTTACTGCTCATAATAGATTTCGAACCCGAATGATTATGGCTGTTTGTTATTAGCGCACCAGTATCAACACGTGTACCAGTCCATGTGTGAATGAGAATAGCTTCTAAATAAGAGCAACTTTTTTTACTATCTGTTTACCTAGGCCAAGGTAATATCACTTTAATTTGAATACTTTTTGAAATGTTTTGTATGCAATTTGGAGATATTTTTGTTTTTATTTTGTTGAATATAAGTATCTACTTCAATTCAAAACTTCAAGGTTTTTTTTTCAGATTTTTTATCAAAATATATTTTGTTAAGCTTACATGCTGCTTTTAATTGCAAAGATTCACTTTGAAGATTGCTCCATAATTAAACTTTGAAATTCAATTTGACTTCACCCCTTTCAAATCACTTTTCTTCCAAAAACATTACCAAAATAAGTTGTTATTATTTTGAACCATTACACCCCTTGTTAGACCCAACCTTGGTGTTGTACTTCTTGTAATTCTCAAGAATGGTTTCCTCACACATACCCATACACCATTCACATACAAACAGCAACTAACTGCATGCACATACATAAAAATATATACAAATAATATAATATAATAATAAACCAATTACGCATCCACAAGTACACAAACACCAATTCACACATACAGAGAAAGCAACTCACACATACTGAGAAAGCAACTCACACATACAGATAAACCAACTCACACATACTGAGAAAGCAATTCAAACACTCTGCAGTTGACCTACTCCCTCACTCGCTTCGCCCTCTATGAAACGGCCAAGAAGAAGCTGGATGTGCCTGGGAGGCCAATGCCTTTTTATGAGAAGGTGTTGGTGGGAGGCTTGGCTGGTTGTCTGGGAGGGTTCGTGGGAACTCCGGCCGACTTGATCAACGTGAGGTGAGTTAGTTGTGTGCGGTGAATGATCTTTACTGTTGTAAAAGATGTAGCTTGTGGGAGGTTGAATGAAAGTCAGGTCTTGTCATTCGGAAGTGCTTCAACAGCTTCTATGCTGTTTCATACTCAATTGTCTTGCTTGCTTCGCCACCACAACTTAGAATTGCTTTTATTATTTCTATTATTATGTTTCTTTTTCTTTTTTTTTTTTTTTTTAGTCACTTACCATCTCATTTTTTTGTTATTTACAACTTTCAATGATGTCACTGAAGGATGCAGAATGACGTGAAACTTCCGCCTGCTGAAAGGAGGAAGTGAGTGACCCTGAGTTTTTAAAATTATTTTTTTAATATTTTCAAATAAAATTCTAATTTTTATAGGTTTTTCGTCAACAATGTCGCTAATTTTTAAACATAAAAAATTACTTAATTAAAAATTAACAAAGTATAACCTGCCACATCAATCACATGGACCAACCACCACTCCACCATCATCACCATCACAGCTACAAGCATGCCTTGGATGGTCTGTACAAGGTTCTGAAGCAGGATGGTCCAATGAGGTTGATGAACGGAGCCACTATGGCTGCTACCAGGGCCACATTCGTCACCATTGGACAGGTGGGTGGTGGGGGTTGGGTGAGTTGGTGGGTGAAGGGATCAAGGGGGGTGATGGTGGTTGTGATCGTGTAGGGGGGTGGTTCTGATGGTATTAGGTGAGTGTAGATGCTGATGTGGATATATAAAAATTGGTGGTGATGTGGATTGATGGGGGGAGAGGGAATGGTGATGGATTACGTGGCTGAGTGGCGCATGAAGTTGTTAGGTGGGTGGGTGAGTGGGCGGGTGGTAGTAGGTTGGATGGGTGGTAGTAGGTTAGATGGGTAGATGGGTGGTAGTAGGTGAATGGGTGAGTAGGTTGGATGGGTTTAATGGATGGATTAGATGAAAGTTTTGTTGTTTCAGAAAATAATCGAGTTTTGAGTGTTATTTTTAAGTAGACAATAACGGTAATAAGATATTTAGGTGTTCGATATAGAAAATCCTTTACGTAAATTTACGTGAATGTGTCATATAAAAGCTGCCAAAATCTGTAAATAACAAGCACGGGAGGTTGATTAATGTCATTACGTAAGTATCACTCTCGTTTCACGTATGTTCAATACATTTTTTTATTATTTAAAAAATAATTCAATAAAGTAAAATTTAAACAAATTACTTTCAAATCGCTTTTTTGTTTTATTACTATAAAATTATTTAATTACGAATTATTGTATGTAACATTTATTACAGCTCACAGTTCGCAAACTAGGTTGCCTCGGAGGCGCTTAGGATCAATCAAGGATTAAGTTAAGGAAAGATCTTGGTGAAGGTGGTTTTTAGTAGTTTACGAAAGTTTAGCAACGAGTTTGATGAGCGAAGGTTGTGTGGAAGAGAGTTCCATAGGTTAGGGGCGGTATGGGTAAAGAGCAATGAGCAGAGGTTTGAGGAAACAGGCTGATGAAACAGGGGGCCAGATTGAGAGGATCTAAGTGATTCATGTGGGTGTCAAACAGAGAGGAAATCATGTGAGTAAGCTGGTTGACAAGTAGTAAAGATATTCACTACAAGCCACATTAAGCTGAATTCAGACCTTTGGTCAACTGGTAACCAGTGCAAGCGAGCAAAGCAGGTGCGAAAGGAACTGAAGTAGTCGGTCTGAAGAACAATTTTGGCGGCATGATTTTGAAGAGATTGTAACTTAAAAAAGACGTAGGCTGGAAGACCACAAAGAAGGGAGTTGCAACAGTCCAAGCTTGAGATGAATGATGAGACTGTGAGAGTAACAGTGATAGCTAGAGGCACAAGTTGACGTACCTGTTTTATGGCCTGTATGTAGAATTTTGATGTTTGGATGGTGCACGAGATTAAGTAACTAAAGTTGAGGTTAAAGTCAAGAGTAACGCCTAGAAGTGTGATTTTTGAAGAGATCGTGAGAGTAGTGCTATCTAGGTTGATAACACTAGGAAGGTTAGACTTGGATGGCAAAGAAGGACTGCCAACGAACATACATTCACTTTTGCTGGGGTTTAGTTTCAAATGATTCTGGAAAAACAAATGTTTAAAATGATAATTTTGGACATTTATATTTAAATATGGATTTTAAATTATATAAAAAAATGATGTATTAATATTTCTTATCACATCCCTCCAACGACAGATTTCGTTTTACGATCAGTACAAGGTGATGCTGTTGAGGACTGCCTACTTCAAGGACGACATCTACACCTACTTCACTGCCTCTTTCCTTGCGGTGGGTTCCTTTGAAGTTGTAATGCATCATAACATCACTATCTCAAACCATCTGTGGTAGCTTAGTGCATATCTTATTAAGCTTCACTCGATCACATGCTGAACAAGTGAGAGTATTGGTGAGATGCTGAGCAAGTGAGATCAACTATCACTTCACCAACACCACCTCTTCCAACCACCCCTTTCTCCCAAGCCCCCTTTCTTTAACTACCGCTCTCTTCCAACTAAACCTTTTTCTCTTCCTTCTCCTCCTCTTCCTCCTCCTCCTTCTCCTCCTCCTCCTTCTTCTCCTCCTCCTCCTCCTCTTCCTTCTCCTTCTCCTCCTCTTCCTCCTCCTCCTCCTCCTCCTTCTCCTCCTTCTTCTCCTCCTCCTCCTCCTCCTCCTCCTCTTCCTCCTCCTCCTCCTCCTCCTTCTCCTCCTTCTTCTCCTCTCTTCTTCCTCCTCCTCCTCCTCCTCCTCCTCCTCCTCCTCCTCCTCCTCCTCCTCCTTTTCCTCTTCCTCACAGGGAGGCACAGCCACCTTGTTGACCATGCCTCTCGACGTGATGAAGACCCGCATGATGAACGCACCACCTGGCACCTACTCTGTTAGCACCCACCATTTATCTTTATTAGATTTATTATTTTATTTTTTTATTTTTATTCATATTGTTCTCGTTTCTTCTTCTCCATCATTTTTTTTTTCGTTTTTTTTAAATTATTAGTTATTATTATTTTTGTCCATATTGTCGTTTTCATTAGGGTTTATATAACAATTATCAATTGCATTCCTGTTATCATCATTATTGCTTTCAATATTACTTAAATCATAAATTATTTTTTAGTAAAATTTTTTTATCTGAAATTACTCTTGCTTATTTCTTATTAAGTTTTTTTTATGATTTTTTTGTTTTTTTTTTTTTTGGTTTATCTGTTTTCAATCATTCAATTTTCGGAAAATTTTTGAAGGGTTTGCTGGCCTGTGCCAAAGATATCGGGAAAAACGGACCCCAAGGGTTCTTCAAGGTTATTCTTTTTTTATTAATCTTATTCAAATATATTCCATCATGATTACAAGGAACTTTTTCTTGCCATTATAAAAGTGTGGATTACTTTTTTATTACGGAGTATAAAATAATTTCTAATACATAACAACAAAAACAATTTAAAATATTATTTAAAAACGGTCATCTCCACAGGGTTTTCTTCCGGCGTTCGTGAGACTGGGTCCCCACACGATCATCACTTTCCTCATCTTTGAGCAGCTAAGGTTGAGGGCTGGCTTTGAGGTGCCTGCGTGAGAGGACAAGATCTGCTTCAACGACCGCAACCACAGGCGATTTAGGAATTCCATTCGAATGATAAAATTAGTTTTGATAGAAACTTTTACGCCAGGAAAACTGACCACGCAGTCTGATTAATGTGTTCCGTCTTGAAATTCTTCTCTTCTTCTCCATTAGCATATTCTTTCATCCACTCATGCCTCTTACTCGACACCCTTCTCTAGGCGCCTCAGTTGCTTGCCTTGTTGCTTTGCAAATTGGATTATTTTAATTTTATTTATTTATTATTATTATTGTTATCATTATTATGGCGCAAAAAATCTGTGATCATGCACTAGAAAGTGTCTTATCAAAAATAATTATAAATTATTAGTTAATCAGTTATCAATTAAAGTTATCACCTAATCGCGACATCCCGACCAACTTAATCACTGCACAAGGCTAAGTCCATGCGTTCCCTGTGTTACACTTTTTAACCCACCCAAATTGCTGTAATGTTAATCGTGTATACATTTGTTCGTTCCATTATGAATGTTTGTTAGATTGAGAAGATTTCCAATTCGGCATTCGAATGCTCGTCGTATTTTATTGCAGCGTTTTCCTTATAGCAATACTTCACTAATGGATTCCGTGGGACGAATCTTTACTTCCCTCAGTTATTCCCTTCGATGTGACATACGCTAACAACCGGAATCGTCGCTTGATTACATTCTGACTTCCTCCGCAAGTTTTCTTTGAATTGATGAAAAGAAAAAAGTGTGAAGTATAATATTCCAGAATGGTTGAAATTTCTCAAGCGCGTACAAAGGATGCATGATTAATGAAGAAAGTAAGTCACTGAGAATTAATCCACTGCAAAAACACGCCAAACATTTCATATATTTACACTAATTCTTGCAAGAAAAACCGTTAAATATATTCAACTTACAGCACTTTCAACAACACAGTCTTAACAGCTATTCATAATATGTTGCATTGAAAGTAAAACAGACGGCCTGTAGATTATGGGAGGATTCAATGCGGGCTTTATTGATTCAAAGTACTTTAATGGCCTCCTCTATTGGAATCCGATAGGCTCAATAGAACAAACGCGCAGATTAAGTGGCCAAATAATGGCCGAAAAAATTTCGCTTTAAATCACCACAATAGTTTCGTTATTGGTTGAAGAAAACTAATCTGAACCGAATATCAATGCTTCAAATTAAATAATCAGAGAATTGCAATTCGGGGGAGGGAAGGGTGATTGGGAGCTTATTGCTATAGCGACATGCATGTGGTTGGGGGTGGCTGGTGTCTTGAGAGTCGAATCAAGAAGGGTGAAAAAGACGAAATGTGGTTTCTGCAGTCGAACGCGCTGTTTCTCGCTTGGATGAAGGATTGAGCGAAAGGCAAGACTGAGACGAAGGTAATGGTCACGCGTTGGCTAATGTACTTCGACAAAATAACGAAAAGGTTTAGAAAATTTAATAATGTCGTTTACGCTTTTTAACTAACAAAGTTACAATTTAAAGAGTCGCAAAAGAAAAGACATTCATATCGTGTAGTTTTGAAAAGCAAGTTAAAAGGTATTGAAAAGCAAGTTAAAGGGTATTTTAAACCGAGTTAATGGGTATTTAAACCGAATCAAACGGTGGTAATCACAACTTGTATAAAAGCAAGAGACTCTGTGGCCGAAGGAAACGAAGCTTGAAAGAAACTTTAATTGGCGCTAAGGAAAGATAGTAAAAAATAAGTTATGATGCATGCTACTGAAGTTGGTACTAATATTGGTAGGCTAGTATGAAAAATATTGCGAAGTTAGTAATCTAAACGGTATGAAAGAAGAAAGTGAGTTGAAAAGCCAAAAAAGAAAAGTTTATTCTACTTTTACTTTTAAAAAAAGCTAATTAACAATGAGTTGAAAAGTAGAAAAACCGAAGAATTTGACGCTTAATCCAAAAGCTTTTACAGACACGCGAGTTCGGGAGTGAAAGAAAGAAAAAAATAACGATGGAGGTATGAAATAATTTCGAGAAACCTCGAAATATCTTGGCAAAATCCTACCTGAAGAAAACACGATGAGGCACTGTAACCTAAAGCCTCTGTAGTTGCAGGGGCAGGTTCATCTGCAGAGGGTCTCGGAGCCTCCGAAGGTCGTATTCCAACTCATCGATGTTCTCTCGCAGGCTGTTGTAGTGCTTCACGTCGAGGTGCTTCTTGGTTGCTCCCTTATGCACTGCTAAGGCATACTCCCTGGTGTAGATCTGCGGCAGAGCGAACTCCTGGAATGTGGATGCGAGAGTTCAGTGTGAAGGGGCGTTCGGGGAAGAAGAAGTAGAGGATGGGAATATGAAGTTAAGTAGGAATTGATTTTAACGAAGGAGATAAGAAAATTGCGTAAATAATTGGGAGGAGTTATGTATTGGAGCAAATATGATGGAACATAAAATGACATTCGCTAGAGGCGCTTTGTGGCATTTCACAACATCGGGTCTCATTGATGCTGATCAGGTTGGAAAGAATATTTGTATGGTATAACGAAAAAATTGAAACCGTTTTTATAATTACCTAAACAAGTAATAATGATACGTTTTTTTAATTGGAAAAAAACGAAATAAAAATATTTAAAAAAAAAAAACGAAATAAAAATACCTGTTTGGTGAGGAGGTAATAAATATAGTAGGCAATGGCGGTTCCATAGCCCACAAAGTAGGTCACAGGCTCCATGATATCCCAAGAGTACTCAAACCAGGTGAGTCTGTGGTGGAAATGGGCAACTGTTGACTATGGGGGGGGGGGGGGAGTGAAGAAATTGTGAAATGAAGATGGAGTGAAGTGAAGTTTTTAATGAAAAAATAGCAAACTAACTAGAAACTTTTAGGATTGATGGGTTGATAAATAATGAATGAGTGAAAGCATTCATGTGGCCTTGAAACCCTACGGGCTTAATGCCACTATAATAATATTCGTATTGTATTGTATTGTATTGTATTGTATGATACATACCTAGCAAGGAAGCCGAACTGCAGGCCCATATAAACAAGACCAATCCAGGTGAGACCCCTGGACTTGTTGTATGCATTACGCTCCAGTGAGTTTTTGGTCTGGAAAATGCGGAATTGAATTGAAATAAATATTTTTATTTTTACTATTATTTAACTAATGAATATTTAATTAACGATTTACTAAATAGTTTATAAGGCATATTTTTTTAAAGGTTAAATTAGAAACAAAATTTCAAAAAATAAATATGAAAAAAACTATTCGGAACTTATATAAGCAATTACTTAAAGAACCATTATATAAATAATATAAATAGAAAATAATTACAGATTCATATTTGCTAATTTCACTTTTGAGGTCATTTAATTTATTCTGCAGAAGTTTTTCCCTAGCAAGCAAATGCTGCTCAACATTGAGGGAGTTGTAGAGGTGTGATATGGCATTTTTTACATTTGATAGATCATTTTTCTGTTCCGGTGACAAAAACTCTGAAATAAATTTTCAAAATTATACAATTTCCTTTCAACAATTTTGAAAATTGAAATCATTTATTATAAAATTGAAGTATAGTGAAGTAGAAATAATTATGGAGATTTGGTAACTTATCAAAAAGTGGATTAAATTGGAACATCCCTACTGACCAGTGGACGGAGCCTTGCAATAGTACTTAATATCATTTATATACAAGTAAAAGTCATTTTGCAAAACCAAGTAAAGTGGAGTACTCCGAGCCAGTCTCTCCTTTTCTGAATTTACAAAAAACTATATTATAAACAAAAAGAAAATTTATATGATTTTTGAAAAAGTTGAAAATTATTCTTTTATATTTGTATTTTATACAAACTCAAACTAATTCAAACCTATGTTGAAAGCTACCACTCTGTCAATTCCCTTGTCTTCAAGTTTCAAATCATGTATCAAATTGAAAAGCGTGTTCGTTGTTGATTTGAGTAAAAACTGGCATCTTTCTTTTCGAGAAGGCAATTGTATCGAAAACTTTACCAACCCTTGTTCAAATTTTATGTCAATACCTGAAGGCAAGAAGGTTGTAAATAGAATTTATTATATATCTAAAATATTCTGCACTTACTTCCTTCTTGTTTGAGAGTAGAAGCTAAGAATTGAACACCGCATATTTGTGTAGGTGGAAAAGAGGTAAACACTTGCGATCTCTTTTGGAAAAGACGGATGTTAAAATGATTCAAAAAAATTTGAATAGAAAGATCTTACCAAAAACCCACGGCGAAATAAACTCCATCGAGACAAACATAAATTTGTACTGTTGAAATTATGAACGATTCTACAGAAAGAACCGTAACTTTTGGACGCCATAATAAATATCTTACGTTGGGTGCGCCAGCTTGACACAAATCATTATAATGAAGTATTCGTAACTATTTAATTCACATACACTGAACCAATTCACAATACAAATCAAATTTCATTATATTTTGTTTTTTTCAATCTCAAAAATGCCACAATTGAAACCATTTCTTAACATACATCGATATATTCGATTTTCAATTTAGAGACCAAAACATCAAATTTGTGAATAAAAACTTTTCATTGTGATTAACTTAAAGTTTCTCTATAAAATTTTATTTGAAAAATTCATGCAAAAAAACATTTTCATTGAAAAAAATCCCAGAACTTGAAAATAAAAATAAAATCAGTCGATTACATTAATTTTCTTTAGAAGTTAATTTTCCAAAAGATTTTTAGATGTTAAAGATGAACTATATTTTTCCAACCTGGAAGCAAATAGTTCATTGAAAGTTTTAGTTATTTTTTTTATTAATAAAAAAACTGCTGCAACTATTGTATAACTTGAAACATTTGAACCTCACTTCGAGTGAAATTCTCTAAAATCTCGTTACTCGATGCATTAAGGGAAATATCAACTTTTGAGGTAATTTTTTCTCATTTGAACAAAACCACAGACGATCACAATTTAATTAACCACCCCACTTGTAAACGAAACGTGTAGCCATGAGTCTTAAAGGTAAACATAAAAGTCACCGCTCTCGTAATTTCCCCTGTGAAAAGTGCGCTTTGTGTATTTGGGCTTTTCAACGAAGGATTACACAAAATATTTGAAAATGCCTTCCAAACAAATATTTAAAACTACAATTATCCATCATCACCAAACCTATAACTTCCTCACGACACCATTCCCCCACTTGGAATTGTCCGAGTCAATCGCTTAACGGGATATTTATAAGGATTTGTGGCAGTTGAATGATAAAAGTTTACTTGTTTTGTAACAATCGCTCAGCACTACGTTCTTTTCCTCTTTGTTTCACCTTGAAAATAAAAACAAGTTAAAAGATCTTCAACAATATTTGTAGTTATTTGCCATTTAGAGAATAATAACTTCATTTACTCAGAAAGTACTTTTATTCAGCCATAAAATTTGTTGAGGTTTCAGAAATTTTGGTAATAAAGTTTAATTGGAGCTAAATTATTCAAATTTCGCGAATTCTTTAGAGGCATTTCAGCGCAAAGTAATGGTTGCATTAATTTTCACCAAGTATTTTCAAAAACGAGTAATTCCTTTCTTAGTGAAATAAATACAATAAAAAAATGTTCACTGAATTCAAAGTGTTTATTAAAAAACTCACAATTTAATGATCCGAAAATTTATTACATTGGATTCTCGAGGGTGGTGCGAGAAACGAAAAAACTAGTTTCGCGCTTTGGTGATGAAAAAATTCAAAAATCGTAAATAATTTATAAAAAAATATTCATAAACGCATGAAAATAAGTACGCTTAAAGGTGTTTCATGAGTTATGGCAAGTGAGAGAAAGAAAAAGAAAAAAAAATCAAACATCAGTAAGTGTGAAAAATAATAAACCAATCAATTTTTATTTAATCAAAAAAATGTAGTTTTGGTGTCAATGATATTGATACGCATTTGAAACCATATCGCCTTCACCAAATAACAGTGTTTAGCACGTCGAGTTCATTTACCTATGCTGTAACTCAAAATGATAAAGCAACTTTTGACTAAAACCACCACCACCACGCGTTTTCAAAAATTTTCATAAGAAGCCATGAAGCTATATCCCCTTGAGAATTCATTTCAACCTGGCTTTTGTGTCGGTAGTCAACAAAGAAGAATAATTGAATTGTCAACACAACCTCAAATATTTCAGCTAAGTTAACTATTTTTAATTTTGGAACTAAAAAAATCCATTAAAACCATTAAGCCTGCACTGACAATCTATCATCATGAATTAAGATTTAAAATCTATAATTTATAGTTCTATATAGGGTTCTTTGTCATATTCGACAAGATCTAAAAAGCCACGTAATAGCAAATAAGTGACGATAGTTATACGAGAAGCAGAATTTTTAAAAGCTATTAATGTTAAAATACGTTCAAAAACAACTTTAACCCTTAACAATGCAACTAAACTTACTCCCATCCTTTATACCATCAGAAAGGCTGAAATTTTGTGTAATGAGAGTTTGTTGGTGGAATGGAGTTATGAGAGGGAAAATATGAAGGAACACCAGCATTCATTCATGATTACACCCAAGGCGACAAGACCATCCGACATATGGTCGTGTCTTTCAAGCCTTTCAGGCGGCCTGTCATATTTCCTTTCCACAATGGACACTGTTACATACGTATTTGGCAGATGATGAAGAATAATTACATGATTTTTATAATAAAAATTTTTACGATCCATTGTAAGTATTTACACATCTCTCGGAGTAGTAAAAGAAATCAAAGGACGTTGTGACGTCATACATTTGTGACGTCAGCACATCTTTCAGGAATATAAGTAAACATAATTTTGTATTACTATACATATAATAACAATAGATAACGATAATAATACAAACACCAATAAGAAAAAATCAAACATAAAAACAACACACACTGTACAAGAAGATTCATAGAGACTCAAAGGTTGAAAAAAGCACGAAATGTGGATTTTAATTTCAAATAAATCAAAATATTTAGGCAAAGAATAAAGAAAAAATTATTAACAAAGGTGTACAAAGAATAAGACAACTAAAAAACGAACAAAAAGAGTAAATACATTTTTTTTTAAGAAATAAAAAAATGACGAATTGGAGAGGCGATGTGGTTGAAAGTTAAATAAATATTTATACGAGTCAAGTCGTACGTAAAACAAATGAACGTCACTATGGATGCTTCCACTTCTCCGCAGGCGTAATACTATTGTGGATTCCTTTTTACACATGTCTATGTATAAACACGCACGCCCAGACATACAAGAACAAGCACACACACACACACACACACACACACACACACACACACACACACACACACACACACACACACACACACACACACACACACACACACACACACACACACACACACACACACACACACACACACACACACACACACACACACACGCACACACACACACACACACACACACACACACACACACACACAAACACGCAATTCTCATGTGCTCACAAGATTAATTTATTGAGGTGGGAACACAGTGTTCTTAGAGGGCAGGATGTTGCTAGGGTCCTAACCACCTGCGAGTGTTGGTGATGAAGGTTACAATCGAGGTCATTTCCATTCTAACACACATCTCGCTTAGAGTTGCAAAAAATTAACTTATGTGCAATATGCCTTTCATATAAACAACCATAAAGAAGGATTTTATTGATGTTGTTTGAAAATAAAAGCGTAATGAGAAATTATTTTTAGAAAAACTGTAAAGCATATCCAAAAACAGGACTTGAACGCTCAACTAACATCAAAATAAAGTCATTTTGTTCTTTAATATCAATTAAAAATCCATTATCCACCCTGAAAAAGAACTGTTAAATTGAAAAATGTTCGTGGCTGAATTTGGAAATAAATAAAAAGAAAAATGATGTGAAGGCATTAGTTAGAAAGCTCTTACGTCCTTGTCCTGTGACTTTTTCTTCGCATCGTTTACCTTCGTATCCTTCATTGCATCTTGAAAATTGTTCAAAATGATAAAAATATACTTTATGGCACTTTTATTTCAATTGTTTTAGTAGCCTAAACAAAGCTGTGAATGAGACTATGAAATGAATATCTTGCCGAAAGTTAACTTAGTTGTAAGATCGGTGTTTTAACGACTGAAAGTTTCATACCTGCAGATAGTAAGTTTGACCTTTGCCACTCTAGCGCACACCCCTCTATTAAGGCAGTAATCATTATTCAGACATGGTGTTGTGTGAGGTATGGCTCCAACTAGATGGGTGGGTAGATGGATGGATGAATGAATGAGTGAATGAAAGAATTAGTAATAGAATGAGATGGTAGGTGAGTTAATGAATGGCTGGGTGGATGAATGAATGGCTGGGTGGATGAGTGAATGGATGGGTGGATGAATGAATGGCTGGATGGATGAGTGAATGGATGGGTGGATGAATGAATGGACGAGTGGTGAATGAAAAAAATTAATGGGTGGTTGAAGAGATGAACGAATGAGCGGATGAAGGGATGAATTAAGAAATGAATATGCAGGTAAATCCATCGAAAAATGGATGGGTGAGTAAATAATAGATGTGAGAAAAAGTTAAATTGGTCAAGGAGCAAAAAGTTGGATGGTCGATAATATAAATGAGGTTGTAAATGGTCGATTTTATGAGTGAATTTTTAAAAAAATTTAAAAAAATAGAGTTGTTATGCATGAATGTTGGTAAGAATGAATGGATGAACAAATGTACGAATGCATGACTGATTGTTGAATGCATAGATATGTGGATACAAAAGTGGATGGCGGTTGGATAAACGAAATTATTGGATGAAATGAGAATCAGAACGAGACAAAAGGATTATTTATATGCAAAATGACTTATTTCAAATTGGTAAGCCGCCAATTTGTTGAAAACTTCTAACTAAATTATTTACAACTTTCGCTATTGCAAGTGATTCATAACTTGCTGAGTACTAATTCATCACACTTTGAGTACTTGTGATATGCGTGTCTGCACGTCTAAATAAAGAGAAAATGATTTGCTTCGAACATCCACTAATGAGGTTAAGAAACAAAATTATTTCAAATATTCTACCCAAATACTGTACGGCCCACTAAAATACTCAATGCGCAGTATTATCTGAATTGATTTAGCTAGTACTTCGTTACAGAACACACGATGGCAAGCTTGGGTCTTGACAATAACATAAGTGTTAAATATTGTTTTATTGACTTTAAGAATTTTAAAAAATGAACATTCTGTACCTCATTGCTATAACCTTCGAAGCTTCATGCTTTAATGACAGATATATTAACAATAAAATGTCATAAAGTTATTAATCAAGCCTACGCTGTATTTCTATCCATTTGTTCTATTGAGAGTTAATGTATGGGGGGTATGAATGATTATTAGGAGTGAAGTCAATAATGAAAGAAAAACATTTACAATACGGGTTGCATAAAACTGAAGAATACCATAATATATATAATACTACTACTAATAATAACAAAAATAATAATAAATAAACAAAGTTATAGTAGTAGTAATAAAAGTAGCAGGAGCAAAAGCAGGAGCAGTCGTAGTAGTAGTAGTAGTAGTAGTAGTAGTAGTAGTAGTAGTAGTAGTAGTAGTAGTAGTAGTAGTAGTAGTAGTAGTAGTAGTAGTAGTAGTAGTAGTAGTAGTAGTAGTAGTAGTAGTAGTAGTAGTAGTAGTAGTAGTAGTAGTAGTAGTAGTAGTAGTAGTAGTAGTAGTAGTAGTAGTAGTAGTAGTAGTAGTAGTAGTAGTAGTAGTAGTAGTAGTAGTAGTAGTAGTAGTAGTAGTAGTAGTAGTAGTAGTAGTAGTAGTAGTAGTAGTAGTAGTAGTAGTAGTAGTAGTAGTAGTAGTAGTAGTAGTAGTAGTAGTAGTAGTAGTAGTAGTAGTAGTAGTAGTAGTAGTATCAGTAGTAGTAGAAGTAGTGGGATTAGTAGTAGTAGTAGTAGTGCTAGTAGTAGTAGTAGTAGTAGTAGTAGTAGTAGTAGTAGTAGTAGTGGTAGTAGTAGTAGTAGTAGTAGTAGTAGTAGTAGTAGTAGTAGTAGTAGTAGTAGTAGTAGTAGTAGTAGTAGTAGTAGTAGTAGTAGTAGTAGTAGTAGAAGTAGTAGGATTAGTAGTAGTAGTTCTAGCTATGTTCTCTAGGCAGTCTCAACGCAGTCTCATTATGGCCTCAAAAGTCTCCGTGGTCTATGCCGCTATACTAAAATTCGTCTTTGTATTGTATTGTATTTTATTGTATTGTATTGTATTGTAGTGTATTGTATAAATTCTACAGTAATGTTGTACGGCTCAAAGAAGCATTTAAACATGGAGCCTTGCGTGTGTCTAGAAGTGTGTTTAAAAATATTCGGATGAAGGCTCAAAGGCAGCATTATTTTTTTATCTTCACCCAGGCACTCACCCACTGAAATTTGTCAGAACATTTTACATGCGCGCCTTTATGTAATTTTAAGTTTCAAAAATAGCGGTGGTTTTCACTATGAAGTAATCTCTCAACCCATCAACCTCCTTCAGTGGTTCTTTCCATATTTCACTCAATGTTAATTCGAGTCAAGAAAAAAAGTGAAATTGAAGGATATAATAAGAATTATTATTATTATTTATATTATTATTATTTTATTATTATTATTATTATTATTATTATTAGTAGTAGTAGTAGTAGTAGTAGTAGTAGTAGTAGTAGTAGTAGTAGTAGCAGTAGTAGTAGTAGTAGTAGTAGAAGTAGTAGTAGTAGTAGTAGTAGTAGTAGTAGTAGTAGTAGTAGTAGTAGTAGTAGTAGTATTAGTAGTTGTAGTAGTAGTAGTAGTAGCAGTAGTAGTAGTAGTAGTGGTAGAAGTAGTAGTAGTAGTAGTAGAAGTAGTAGTAGTAGTATTTATTTTATGTATTATTTTAAGTATTTTCACCATTCAAATGTTTCAACCCATATGTGAAAAAAATATTTAATTTTTTTAATTATAATATTTAATCACAAAATATCATAACTGAAGGAATCTTAAGTTTTGACGTATAAATGCGAATAAATAACTCATACATGTAAAGCATACAAGGAGAGATTTAACTAGACTTTGGAAATATACGACGAAAACAAATATATCAACAAAAACTAAAAATTAATCTATAATAAAATTAACCATAAAAATGAAATAATAATAAAAAAACAAAAATAGATAAGTAAAAATAAGACATCCATCAAGATACGCCAAAAACGTCTAATGTCAGTTTTCCGTTATTTTTCAGCAGATATGTGCCGATAAAAAATCAAGAAATTGACGAGAAATGTTTAATTTTAATCAATCTAAAAAAAACATTTCGAAAAATGAATATTTGAAAAAGTTATCGTCAAGTAATAGAAAAAATTTCGATTCAATATACAATTTTTTTATTATTTCTTTGCTATTATTTTTGGCAGGTATAATATTACATTTTAAATCACTATGAAACCATTTCGGGTTATTTCAACAAGTTGATGTTGAGGAGTTTGTGATGAGCCCATTCAAAAGTCAGCAGAGTAAATCAAAGGTAACCTGATTGAACGTAGAGGAAAAATTTTCTCGAGCGTGCTCTGGTTCCATCGACGGACGCAACGCACCTATAAATACCCTGGTCTCGTTTCTTGACGCTTTCAATTGTCAGTATTGCCTGATCTCTTGAGTGAGAATGACACACTTAATAAGAATTTTAGTATCTATTTGAATTTCAAAACGGCGTTTGAGAAATCTTTACATTTCATTTAAAGGTCAGTTGAATTTTTTTTAAATTATTCAATTTGTTAGCAAAATATCGTACATTAACTTAAAAAAGTTTTTTATGAGTATTTGATTTCTCGCGTATACATTCAAATCCATTATACAAAGCCAAAAAATTCCAATACGAACTCGAAGGAAGAAGGTTCCATGAGTTTCTTGTCTTTGAACCACCGAATGACTAGACTGTCAACTTTTTTTTCACCTTGGTTGCGCAGCGAACAGCTCAAAGTAAACGTATCACCTTTTTTCAGCGTCTGCTCTTGCTGAGGAGGAAACAGGGCCAGAGCATACTCTTTGCCGTCTGAGTTGATGTTAAGATAACTCCAATCATTCACAAGGGCCTACCAACTCCCTCCTCTCCTCCTTAATTGCAAGCAAACCGTAGGTTCCAAGGCGATCTTTTACGCCGTGTGCGATCTTAACGCCTAAACTTTTTAACGCCTCTTTATTTCGAAACTTTTGAAGTTTCCTCAATGGCAACTTGAGAAGCTTTCGAGTGCTTTGTCTTGATTACTCTCCACCAATCTCCCATTCATTAAAGATAAATACTTTTTCAGCTCGGACTTTTATGATTTTTTTATGTCATACGTCCGACGTTTCAAAGATTTTCGTGTGAATGAATTCTTTGGTATATATATATGTATATGTATATGTATATGTATGTATATATATATATATATATATATATATATATATATATATATATATATATATATATATATATATATATATATATATATATATATATATATTAGAGCTCTAAGAATTGCGTCACACCATTCACAAATGCATGTGTCACATGAGTGCCCTTGAAACCAAAAAGGGAAATTAAAAATGAAAAAACTGATCATCTTCGCTATTGTAAATATTTTCTGAATAAGTCTTTGAAATATTTTCAGCAATAATTATATATAAAAAAATCTATCAGTTTTTAAGAAGTGTTTTATATAAGGTTTTCCTAAAATTTAAACATAATTTTTTCTATAGAATTTTTAAAGCTAATCTGATCAAATCATTTGTATAGCGCTGATCTCTACCGTTCAAGAGTGCTCTGCTACGAACTGTTTAAACAACAAAGTTTTAAGGGTTTTACAAAATTAAAGTAGAGAAGTAATAGAGATGAGATTGGGGCAGGAGAGAGTTTCATAGAAAGAGGACCACAGCAGGAAAGTTCGGATTTAGCATAAGCACAATTAGAAGGTATCCTAAAAATGAGAATAAGTGTAAGATGTCAGTCCTTTACGAGAAGGCAACTTAAAAAGGTCAGCTAAGTAGTTAGGTGAGTAATTATATTTCATTTTAAACATGAAAGCGCCGCTTTTGAAAACTTATAAAAAGAAACAATAATAAAAATTAATTCAGCGTAACAGGTAAATTACGGTCTTATACCAATTAATTGATCAATCTTCATTTAAATTTATATTTTGATTTCTCAACTCAACATCTTGGCGTGTCATTTTCAAACTATAAATAACTCAAATTTGAATTTTAAATGCGTTTTTTGAACTTACCTTGAACAATAAATTCAAAATTAAATATAAATTAAGCCAAGATTCTTCTGATGCGACATGCTGCGTCTTGGTTGAGTTCCCAAATTGCCTAGTAGAGCGATAAATGTACATTAAAAGTAAGCGCTAAACGATGGCTTCACTAAACCGATTAGCATAACCTGCTTGCGTTGGAATGTTTGTCAGCTAATCTAATTGCCTTTTAATGCAGTGACGTCATTAACGCCTCATTACACCTCTTACGATTGTGTGTTTTTAAACATAAAAGCTTTTCGAAGAAATCAAGTCGTAGTCTAAAAGCTTAGAATTAGAATTTTGAATGAAAACGATGAAACAAAATCTGAAAATAAAAATAAATATTTAAATTTCATTCAAAAATTATAAACTAATTCTTAGACAAATGGGTATTTAAAAAAAAAAATTTTTAATTTGAAATATAAAAAGATTCAACACCAATTAATTAAAAGTTAGGCTCACATTTTTCGAGGAATTTATTCACTAGGGAAGGGCTGGTTCGATCTACAAGAAGCGGAGATCTGGCGAGAACTAGCCGTTTACCTTTACGTTTATTTTTAACTTTTTTCTTAAGGTATTTGAATTTTTTAAGTTTAATTTTTTGAGATCTAGCTGAAGCTCGGTGTCCTTGAACGCGATTCGAACCGCAGTAGGTCTGGTCGATGTTGAACGAAGGGTCGTAGGTAAATCTTATTGCCTTTGTGTTCACAGACGGTTTTGACAGCTGAGATACGAAAAGGTAATACCGCTCTTTTTTTTTTAGCGTCAAAGTACACTTGCGACTACAGTAATGCAGATAGATGAATCTGCGTTTGCGACCGACTTTGGTGTAGAGCTTCCGACTTGTTTTCGCCAAAAGAATTCGATTCACTTTAAACTTTAACTTCACGGGTTTGCAAATGTTCGCTCGTATTGAAGTGGTGTTGGTGGTGTAGGGCTGTTGGGGTGGATAGGTGTAATCACGGTGGGGAGTGCCATGGACTAAGGCTAAGAAGTGGAAAGGAAGACACTTTCGTTTGGGATGACACACTTGCAGCGAGTTGCTAACTTGGATGTAGATGTACAAACCCAGGGCTATGTAGCTCCAGCGGTGAGTATGCATCCAGAGGGGATTGAAGACTAACCTCAGACCGTCTCATTGAACATTTTCCAACTTGATACGACTGCGGGAGTTTAAAAATGTGTTTTTTTTTTGGCTTAATGAATTTTTAGAAATAAAAAACAACTCTAACAAAATTAAAATTTCATTTCATTCAAAGTAATATTTTAAATTATGAAAACGAACCTTGCAATTCGCATAGCGCAGGTTGGGTGAAGCGAAGCTTAAGTTTCTAAGTGAAACGGTAGTAACGATAAATGTTAGTTATTTGATGATGGCTTGGGTGTGAATCTTTGAGTCTGATCCTTCAGCTCAAGTAGACGCTTATAAAAACACATTTATTTGCATATTGATTTACCGGTTATCGAGCCCTGAACTTAACGCCTCGCTCTATTGATGCATTTCCGTAACTTATCGAGTTTAAAGCTTCTAAACATACATTCTCATTTAAGCTTTTTTTTACTAAAAAAAATTTAATCTTCTCATCTTGTCCCGTATTTGCAAGGTCAACTAACGGATGAGATCTTTCCATTTTTCACCACAGACTTCATCTCCTTGTTACTCTCTTCCACATTTCTTTAACTTTTTACAGATTCCTTTCCTCCTATATAATTCAAAACCTTTTTCCTTAAAGTTCTATTTTTTTTGCTCAATTTTAAAAATTAAATTTTTATCTTTATATTTAATATTAATTTATATTTAATTTTATATTTATTTTTATTTTTAAACTTCATTTTCCTTCTACTTCAAAATATTTATTTAATAAGTTTTTACCTGTTCGCATCAACTTCTCATAGATATCATTAACAATTGAAATGAATATTAATATGAACAATTAAAAAAAATACAAACATCAAAAATTACAATAAATATTAAAATTATAAATTAAACCATATAACCATTTAACCTTCGACTTCATTTTCATTGACCACGTACACCACCTCTTTGCCCCCCCCCCCCCCACCTCTTTGCCCCCCCCCCCCCCCCCACCTCTTTGCCCCCCCACCTCCTTGCTCAAACGTAACATTATGTTCTCGTATATTTTCTAGTTAATTAACTGATTAACTAGAAAATTGTCATAGCAATACAATGTTTCATCTCACTTCATAACAAAGGTATATAAAATGAAGGATATATAAATAAATAAATTAAGTTTATAAAAAACTATATAAAAACAACAATATATTGAATACAATACAATACAAACACGAATGTTATTATAGTGGCATTAACCCCGTAGAGTTTCGAGACCACTGAAATGTTATATTTCTATATTGGCTTTGAAAATTCATTAAAAAAAATAAATAAAAAATAAAAATAAAAAATAATTTATTACAAAGGGAATACCGAAAAAAAATCGACATCTTCAAATATGCGCACCTTATCAGCTTAACCAGTCATAATTGATTTCTGCCTTCTTTAAGATAGTCTATCCAATGCATGACGGAATCAGACAGGCCAAACATTTTGCTAAGATTGTTATTAAAGAATGGAAATAAGAAAAAGTAAATAAAAACAATAAAAATAAAAAGATTATTTTAGGGAAGAAAACTCAGGGGAACTTCAGAAACACTCAAGATTATTATTATTTTGATTATAATACAACAAAACTAGTTTATAGGGAGGAAACGCAATAGTAGTACTATGGCGAGAAAGTCGAAAAAAATTATTTTAACAAAGAAAAAAGATTTTTTTGATGTTCTGAGGATGTTCATTTATTGCCATTTAAGAATTTTTAATTGTTAATAAACTCCTATGGGAGCTTCATGTCGAGGTGGTAACTCATTGAAACATTGACAACATATTTACGAAAAAATATTTAGCATTGCATAAGACAATAAAAAAACTATAGTCTGCTGAGTTTTATAGAACAGTTTACTACAATGCAAGAATTAATAGTTTTTTTATTGAGATTGAATTGTTTAAGCTATCATCTATAAAATTATGAAGCACCATCGTCGTATATTCATTCATAAGTTTAATGTGTAATCGTTGAATGGCGGTCATACAACGGTTTCAAGCAGATATTTGAATATATTTTAATGTTTTTATAACTTATGTCTTTTGGCCATTGTAGCTCAGACAGCCATGCCACACATTGCGTTAATCTATGATATCTTTAAAACAAACCAATAGGACTTTTATTAACTTAAATTCCAACAAAATCTTGCGATCAAAGAGCCGAAAAGTTGAGTTAGCGTAAAAGCACTTCGAAACACAATAGCGTAAGTAATAAATCGGCACCTAAGCGGGATAAAGACCTAAGGTGTGGGGAGTGGGTGTTGATATGCAGATGGTTCATCGCTGCTCGCCCGAGTGTCAACAGGTATCTCAGATCAAGGCGTCAACTACGAACGATTTCTCTAACATGCTGTTTTGTGCGGCGTCATTTTAATTGTTATTCTTTCGCACGCAAAGCACCCGAGTTGACGTGAGAAGGCAGTTGTTGGTTTGTTTAAAAGCTTGTCAAAAGTTACACACGCCCTTTTATACTTGGACTCGCCTACATACAGCAACTTCAGTGCTTCTCTTGCCGTGTTCTTTAAAAGTCACTTCACTTTTCGGCTTCTGATCCTTCTTCAGCTTTCAAGCTCATATTTGAGTTTTTGTGGTTTGGGCCGTGCAATTTTGAATGTAAGATTTATATTAAATACACATTCAAAGGTTGAATAAAAATAATCAATCAGTATTCCGCAAGCACGTAGAAAAATATGTAATATTCATCTGAATATATTTTCATAACTACTTGATTCATAGTAAATTGTTTTTTTTAAACTTTAAAACCCATTGATTAAAGATTCAATTTCAAACTTTCAAATTTCTTTCATGATTTTCAAACATAATTCAATCAATAGTAAGCTGATACAAGCAAATCGAGGTCTAGGATGCCACTAATAAATAGTGCGATAAGAAATTTTTTTTTGTTTTTAGCCCTATTTTTTGTTTGTTTATAAATGATTTTTTCACATTTTTGGTGAAACTATTCGTTCAAGTTTTCAAACAAAATTAACATTAGAGCTTATTTTACGAAAAACTCGATGCTGCTCACATTTCTAGAACATTCTTGAAGTAAGCCAACGGCCTTCCATAACCCTCGTCGTTGTGCTGCATAGTTTTGTATAGTCCAACAAGCATACAAGTACACAAAAAATCAGCTTGGATCAAGGCAAAAATATAATTTATTTAAGTTAAACTTTCAAATTCCTCGGATACTCGTCACGATTTGAAGGCATAAAGTTGGCTTATAGCCTTTGTTTTTTAATGTGGACTTTTTTCGTTTGCACGGCCTCTAAGATCGTTTGTAAGCCTGTAGGAGCAGATCGTCTGAAGAGCCGAATAATTAGAGGCAATTACCACACAAGCTTCTTTTGTACTTGTCAGCATTGAAAATAAAAGACAATTATTATTTGATTGGCGCTAGTCTATGAGAGCTTCAAGATCTATTAACTTCAGCAAGTGTGAACGTGTGAGGTACAAAATGTTCCGAAAGCTTTTTCTTTGATTAGTTGCTTTACGGCCGTTTTAGTTTAAGTTTATAGAGTCGTAAATAATATTGAGAAAAGATTTTCTGGAATATAAATAAAATAAAATCAAGTTTTTATTCAATTCACTTGCTTTGAATAATTGAGTTTTAAAGTGTTTGTGTTTTAAAAAAGTTTTAATTAGGCTTTTTAAGTAGCGGAAAAACCTTACTGAACATTCTGAAATATATAAGTAGGAAATCGAACGTTGGATTACTGAGTAGAACAAAAAAAAAAGTTTATATGAATATACAAATATAAAGAAATATACAACCTTCGTAGTTATTTTATTTCAGCGAAGTTTTTTCAATCCGAAAATAATTTTTTAAGAGGAAATTCTGAAAGTTTTAGGTTGAATTATTAATATTTGAAATTTACCGTGTGAAACACAATTATCTGAGAAAAGGTTGTGAAACTTTATATTGCGATCAAGATTTTCCAAATAAAAAGGAGGAAGAGATGATGAAGGAGGATGAACAGAAAAATAAGCGAATGAATAATAGAAAAAAAATTTAAAAAAGTAAAAATAAAAAAAAACAAAAATAAAAAGTAGCAAAGAAAGAATAAGAAGAAATTTAGTTAAAAAGTCAAATGAAAAAATAATAATAAAAATAAAACTTAAGAATAATAATAACAATAAAAATAAGCTCAAAAGGAAGAATAAGAAGTCATTACCAGCTCTCGATACCTACACTAAGCAAAGGATGGTACGAGTTCCTACTAAAAAGTCTCTACACTCTCGCTTACATTCTCTGAATCCACTTTTAAATGGCAGACTGGAAGCAATGAAAAAGTTTTGAAGGATTTAATTAGTTGTGATAGTTGCTGCTGCGTTTGTTGGCAAAATTTCAATCCAATGCTATATTTTAATTATTTTTGAAATTCATTTTTTGTTTATTTAGTTATATATTTTTATTTTCTTTATTTCGGATTTTTTTTGAGTCAATCCTCTCGTAATTTGTTACTCAGAGCAAGTTTCGGATCATTTGTAAATGCCTTTAATAGTTTATTTTTTGAAAGGTTTGTTTATTTTTCTTTACCCTTCGAACAAATAGCTCCTATTGTACAATCAATCAAAAGGTATTCAGCCTATGCAAATAGCCCATATCTGTTTATTGTTCAATACACAGAGCTGGTAATTTGAAGTTAATTAAATCAAATTCTTTAATTTATTCTAGAAATAATATGACTTATGATTTGATTTCGATTCTTTTAAGGACTGTAGATACGAATAAGAGTTGATTATGGTTTTTTGAAAATGTGCAAAAAAGCATCAAGGCATCGCCAGCGTATAATACAATAGAATACAATACAGTACAATACAATACAGTACAATACAATACAATACAATACAATACATAACAATTACAATACAATAAAATACAAACACGAATATTATAGTGGCATTAACCCCGTAGAGTTTCGAGACCGTACTATGGTATATATTCTTATTTAAACTCTAGAAACTAAAATTTTATATGGAATACTCACATTCCGGTTATAGAATTTATAGATTGAAAATGATCAAGCGTATAAACGTAGGTTTTTGATTGTTTTACAAATAACCCACATTAGGATAATCAAGTATGTGATAATACTAATGGTAATAAAAATAAAGCAGTGAAACCAATCAATAAGATAAGAAGGTCCAATAATGAAAATAGTATTAAAAAATCACTTCTCTATTTTCAAGATTATCCTATTATTATTAGTATCAATAGTTGCCTTCTCTTGCTGCTAGTTCTATTATATACTCATAATTATACTTATATAATTTTAATTATATTTAAGTATTAAGTTATTATAATTATAATCATTAGTAGTTGTAGTAATAGTCGCTGCTAGTGTCGAGAGATTAATAATACAAATACAATTTACATTGGTATCAGTAGTAGAGGTAATAATAATAATAATACAAGCGGTATTCTGAATACTAATACTCTTGCTAAAAAAATTCAATCAGAAGAAATAACTTACGTTTAATGGTACCAAAAGATGGGACTTCTAAACAGCACCTTTGCTATTTTCGATTTATGATGAAAGACTCACTCAACTTAAGCACACGGCTATTCCACCAACATTATTCTTTCACGATGGACCAATTGATCCGAAATATTTATAACCATTTATATGATGGTTTAGTAACCTATATAGCCAACTATTTATCTTTATGTGCTATTAAAGGAGTATTGAGTCTTAATTTAATCACAATATAATTTTTTAAGAACTATTTTGAGGTTATAAGCTTGGGCAAGGGTGTACCTGAATCACTACTCAACATACTCTTTTGAGGTATTTGATCACTGGATCACCTACGCAAGAAGGTAACAATGTCTCGAAACCACTATTATGTTTTCAATTCAAACATTCAGCCTTTTATATTCTTTTGGATACCATATTGTGAGTATATAAAAAGCTATGTAGATATATTAATATCAATGATAATAACCTCAAATCTCCATAGGGTTATATGTTCATGCTTATATTGTTATATATTATATATTTATTTATACTTATGTCTGGAATATGCTCGTATTAAATGAATATTCG
>OX387249.1:1362054-1412054 GCA_947562095.1 Branchellion lobata | reverse complement strand
TATTATTATTATTATTATTATTATTATTATTATTATTATTATTATTATTATTATTATTATTATTATTATTATTAGTATTCTTATTATTATTATTAGTATTCTTATTATTATTATTATTATTATTATTATTATTATTATTATTATTATTATTATTATTATTATTATTATTATTATTATTATTATTATTATTATTATTATTATTATTATTATTATTATTATTATTATTATTATTATTATTATTATTATTATTATTATTATTATTATTATTATTATTATTATTATTGTTATTATAAATATTATTTATGTGATTAGTTAACAACTTTGTTCAACTGTTATGGAATGAGAAATAGGACTGATAAATATGAGTAACTTATATCAATATTCAACTTTATCACCCAATGAATTGGCAATAAATAGATCTGAAGTTGACAAAGTTATTTCCAAGTTTTATGGTTACTACGATGTTAACGTTATAAAATTCTTTTTGTTAATTTCAAATGTCAAACTATCATAAATTGGTGAATACGAGTGGTTTATAATGGAATATTAAAAAAAAAGATTAGATTGTATCTAAAAAGATAAGATAAGGTTATAATTAATGAGATAAGATTAGATTAGATTCAAAGAGATAAGATTGTGTTATATTTGGAAAAATAAGATTAGAACATATAACATAAGACGAGGCCTTGTTAGATTAGATTAGATAAAAATCTGGAAAGTCAACTGTAGTTAACTAAGGGTGATTATATGTTGTATGTTGTGAATGAGAGTAGTAATTAAGTTGAAGCAGACGGTATAATTAACATTAACACGCCTTATTAACTACTAGACACCAGTACAACTCGAACACAAGAGAACGGACGCATCGCTTTGACAAGAGAAGCAGACACACACACGTGCGTCTAATCAACAAGCAAAAGGAACTTAGACATCGCCTTTGTCAACAAGACAAACAAGAACACACACGCCTTCACAACGTGACAAGTAGGTATGTAGGTAATGTGATTGATGTGACTCAGGCTTGGCACCCACATTTCCTCACCCAGCCACCACATCCAACATGGAAGCGGCCTGGAGGGTCTTGTTCCTGGAATTCAAGTCTACAGTGTACCGAGATCGGTGTAATAAGGAAGCAATCAGTTTAAGATAACAACTTGGAACTTACTATTTTGTCAAACAACGATCAAAAACACACAAACACGTGTGTTTAAAATATTCCCAGTCGCGCTCACTTCACTTAAATTATTTCTATGGACTATTTTTAATTTTCAGTACGAAATATTTTTAAAAATAGTTCACCTCATAATTTTTATTGTTTTTCTTGTTTTGAAGGTTTTGAAAGAATACTTAATCTTCTTACGATTTCTCGGTTGAAACATGAAAAATTAAAGAGAAGTCACCAACCAATGACAACTTCTGCGCCTTCAATCAATACAATACAATACAAACACGAATGTTATTATAGTGGCATACAATACAATACAAAAACTAATATTATTATAGTGGCATTAACCCCGTAGACTTTCGAGGTTTCAATCGCTGCATAAATATCGTTCAAAGTTGACAAATCTGGGAAATTTGAAAGCACTTTTGTTCTTTCAAGTGAGCAGATGGAGAGGCATGCAACGAAAGAGGATGTTTAATTTATTGGTAATATGGCATTGAATATCTTCAGAGAGTTAGTGAAAGAAAATGGTTACAAAAAAGATTAATTAATTTTTTTAATTTTTTGAAGCAAAAATGAAAACAAACAAATAATAAAAACATTGCAAACTAGTTTGAAATATTTTTTAATTTTTTTTGTAAGTATGAGATTTGGTTAAAGAGGGTAAGAAAACAAAAAATTCTTAGATTCCCACAAAACGCCCGTTTTATCAAAACGAAACATTATTAAACAGTTATTTTGTGTGACGATGAGCTTCAATTGAAAACGTAAAGTTCATTAGTTCGCTTCAAAGATCATTTTTATTGATTTGACGACAAATCATATTATAATTTTTGCTTGATGGTATGTTTTTTCAACTTTAACTTGAAAGTTTGATTAAACTTTGGTCAATTACTATTTCGTTCTACGACCGTTCATCTGTTTTCTCAGCATTTTAATCTTTTCAGCGTCCGTTTTGATTTGCTTCGATGAAGATCATGAGGAAAACATTTATAACAAAACGAACAGACACACAAACAAACCCTCACAACAATAACACACAAACACACCTTCACAACAATAACACACAAACAAACCTTCACAACAGGAACACACAAACACACCCTCACAACAAGAACACCTCACAACAATACGAACAAGAATACAACTTCCCAACAAGAACACCTCACAACAAGGACACACGCAGGCAGACGTCGCTGACGACTGAGTGGTAGGGAGTCTTCTTGTCGGTATGAACACCTCTCCTCACATTGTATTGTCTTCCTTGTCAGCGCTCCAGGAGGTCAACGCATGCATCCCACAAGTTTGTCGCCGCCTTGAGACAATTGACTTCTGTAGCCTTTGTTTCATATTTGTTTTTCTTGCTTATTGACTTTTTTTCCACTTTGACTCAGACAAGAGGGTTTGTATCCAGGTAGTTTGAGTGAGGCCTATCCTTTCGATTCAAAATGTCTTTTCAGGTGCTTTTTCGTAGTTATTCGCAAACTGCCTTTAATTTAAAGCGTGTTTTTAATTATTCGAAAAAATACCAAGAATAAAATTTAAAAGCATTTAAAAAAAACAAAAACTGGTTTAATCTGATTTACTACAATTTCTTTCATGAATAATGAGGTTTTGCTCCACTTTTCATGTAGAAAAACACCTGGCGAATAAAGAGAAATATTTCAATAATTTTAAAGTAATATTTTGAGAAGTCGTGATTATATGAATTATTTTCTTCTTCTTTGGAAAAATATGAAATTGAATCGATAGTAAACTTCAGGTTAATAATTTTTTTTTTAATTTTTATAACTTTTCATTGGGTTTTGGAAACATTAAAAGGAAAAAAGGATAAAAAATTCGAAATTAAAAAGAAATCAAAAATAGAAATATTAATTTCAAAGTTTAAAAGAATTATAGAGATTCCATTGTTTGTTGAAAAATTTGTTGTAGGGAAGTTTTTCAATCGGTCTCTTTACCCAAAAATTTATAAAAAAAATTTTTTTTTTAATTTAAAATTATACGATGAGACGGATTTGTAAGCAGTTGGCGCCTTCAGCATAAGAGTGGGCGTGCCACGTTTTATAACGTGAATAGTTATTCCTCAAATTTAATTCTGTTTTCGTATATTTAAGTTTTTTATTTTTTAGTTCGATTGTTCGCCGTCTTTTTGTAACATTTCCAGCGTATGTCTAGACTTGATCTAATAAGGACTATAAAAAATAAAAAATAAAGAATAATGTTCAGATTTGAATTTCAAAAGCAGCAACTCAAGTAAAAAACCGAACGTCGTGCTAGAGTGGCTTAGTCACCTAGTAGCCGAACTGTGACAGTAGCGTTTGCCTGGGAGCGCCTTCGGACAAAATGCTGAGAGGCGCTTTGAATTTGAATGACAGTGGAACAAGGTTTTGCAAGAAGTTAATCTGAAATGGTACAAGAAAGTGATAGAATTGAGTGAATTCATTTCATAAAGTTTAAAATTAATTTTTCTTTTTTTGTAAAAAATAAAAAAATAATTAAATTAACAAACAAACAAATTGAGCATATGACACATGAAAGAAGCACCAAGGAAAGTGATTGAGGATGTGTTGAAAGAAGTGAAAAGTGCCAAAGAGGAAGAGTCCTTGAAAGAAAATAAAATAGATATTTTAACCACAAAGTCAAGTATTCATTTATGACTTTTTGAAACTGCATGCACGTTAAATGCCTGTTGGTGGTTTGAGGTGGTGCATGGTGGCTTGTTAGTTTTCAATTGGGGGTCAAAGATGTTTTGAAAATAAGCTTTTAAACGCACACACTTCCGTAGAAGCCTTCGCCCTCACATCAAACAAGATCAAAATAAACAAAAGATTAAATATTCCATACCATCCCAGTCTCACACATAAACATGTATTCACGCACGCACGCACGCACGCATGCATGCATGCACACACACACACACACACACACACACACACACACACACACACACACACACACACACACACACACACACACACACACACACACACACACACACACACACACACACACACACACACACACACACACACACACACACACACACACACACACACACACACACACACACACACACACACACACACACACACACACACACACACACACACACACACACACACACACACACACACACACACACACACACACACACACACACACACACACACACACACACACACACACACACACACACACACACACACACACACACACACACACACACACACACACACACACACACACACACACACACGCACGCACGCACGCACGCACCGCAGACATTATCAAAAGTGTATCAGAGGTAACATAAACATTATGATATAATCTTCCGCTCATTCCTCCATTAGCTTAATTAGGTGCTACGGAAGCCACCATTCTTTGTTTCAGTGGCAATCGTCTTGATTTCCATTCATCCATCCATCCTTCATTTATCCTTTTTTCCACTGAAAAACCATGCAGTTTCAGAGTTTTTGTCATTTTTCTCCAAAAAAATCTTTTTTTTAAGATTCACCGCCGCAAAACGTTTTTTATGCTTATTTTTTGTTATACCGTCAAATTTCTGATCTTCATATTTTATCAACGTGGCGTCCTCGTGGCGGTTTGTTTAAAGAATCTCCTGCAAGCTAACATCTATAAGATTTTAAACCTACCTCCTGCTTTCATTTTGATAATAATAGAAATAAAAACAAATAATAATAATAATAATAATAATAATAATAATAATAATAATAAGAATAATAATAATAAGAATAATAATAATAATAATAATAATAATAATAATAATAATAAAAAAAATAATAATAATAATAATGATAATAATAATAATAATAATAATAATAATAATAATAATAATAATAATAATAATAATAATAATAATAATAATAATAATAATAATAATAATAATAATAATAATAATAATAATAATAATAATAATAATAATAATAATAATAATAATAATAATAATAATAATAATAATAATAATAATAATAATAATAATAGCAAATCCTTGTAAATAAATAAGAATTTTGATCTTTTCGTTCACCAGGTAACCTTAGTGATCACTGAAAATTTTTTTCGAAAAGTGAATTGAGGTTTAGAGGCTTATAACCGACTCTACAAATAAACTATCAAAATAAAAACTCAGAGCCTGTAAGGACTTTTTATTCAATGCATCGCTGTGCACTCCACCAACGTGGGAGCCTAGCCCAACTTAATTGCTGAAAACAAATTTTTGGTAATTTTTAAAACGGTTTTTATTCAAACTTTAAAAAAAAATATATTAAGACTGAATTATGTTTTTAAAGATAATATTTTTTATCAGAATAAGTTCGTATTGTTTTTCTTATCTGGGCATTGTTTTTGTAGCTTTGTATTTGTGTAAAGATACACATGCGTATTTGTTGTTATTATTATCTTTGTTTTATTATTTCTTTTATCGGAGAGTGGATGTACAAAGTTTGTTTATGTTGTAGATTCTTTTGATACAACTAAAGACACATTAAATGACATTTAAATTAATGGTGTCTTGATGGATGAATAGGCGGATGTAGAGGATGGTGGATTGGTGATGAAGAGATCGATGGAATGATGGAAGTGACGAATTATAATACTAATAAACCTATGATTTCAAGTGTTAAATAAAATTCAGAAAAACAGAAGTGGGATTTCAATGCTGCAATGGGTTAAAAAGACTATTAATAGATTGAAGGTTAAACTTTGCTAATACAAACACGAATGTTATTATAGTTGCATACAATACAATACAAACACGAATGTTATTATAGTTGCATACAATACAATACAAAAACGAATATTATTATAGTTGCATACAATACAATACAAACACGAATGTTATTATAGTGGCATACAATACAATACAAACACGAATGTTATTATAGTGGCATTAACCCCGTAGAGTTTCGAGGCCATATAAAAACAACTTAATCGAAAAACTTTTGAGATTTTAGGCTTAAAATCCATCAAAAAACATGTTTAGACGTAATTTTTAAAAATCATACAACCAAAAGTGAAAGCTTGTGAACAGAAAGCAAACAAACAGAGAAGCGAGTGTCTAGAGGGACAAACGGATGGAAGAGAGAGGAAAGCCCCTTCAGAGATGAAAGAACACTCCTAGTTAACCTCCACGTCAACACCACCGCCGTCGTGATCATTCGTCTTTATTGTTAGGATTTTTTTTCTTTTTTTTAGTTTTTTTAGTTTTTTATCTCATTTTTTAAAGTATTCCTAGTTTCATTATTTTTTTGTTTTAGTTTTGTAGTTAGTTGCTTTTTTTATAACAGTTTTTTTTTTCTTATATAAAAATCCACATTCAAATAACACCAAAGATTAATTTAATAAAATTTTTAATTTTTTATAAATGTATTTTGGTAACTGCCTCCGGTTATATAGAGCCTGTCTGTTATTCAAAAGTTTTGCATGTTTTGGATTATTGTTTATTTATTTTTTTACATTGAGTTGAATCAGGAAAAAATGAATTAAAAACATTCATTTCAAGTTTTGTTTATTTATTTTGAATTTTTTATTTTATTCCACAACATAAATTGTCATCTTCTCGATCAAGTCCTCAGGGATTCTTTCCACCTTTTTTATTCCATCTTTATCCATCATCTTTCATCTTTCTCATCCCAATCTTCATCCATTCTTCTTTTTTTTTAATTCTTTTTATTCTTTCATTTTCCTTTCTTTCTTTTTTTCTTCTTTTTCATCTGTTTCTTTATCCTTCTCATCACCTAAATCTCAATCGCATCCTCTTATAATGGTCAAAAATAATTCGATTAGATCTTTCCTCTGTTTCATGTCAGCCCCGGAGACACATTGAGACAACAACAACAGTCTTCAGAACAAATTTTTGAGGGATATTTTATATTCGTTCAAAATTTCTTATCGTGATTCAAAATCTTAAACGATAGTTTTTTTTGAATATGAATAAGAAAAAACATTTTTCATTGAAAAAAAGTCGTTTTCAGTTTGGTTTATTCGTTTGTGAAACATTCTTTCTCAAAGTTCTTTCAATCCAACGAAGGTTTATGTGCATTAAATTGCCAAAGGAACCTGCATAGAGTCAGTGGTGGGTTAATGAAGAATAATTCATCGGATGAGGCTTTAATTACCACAATAAAAATAATAATACAATTTTAAATTTAATTAAAAAAACATTAAGATTAAAAATGCTCGGATAAAGCCAAGTCGAGAGAAATAAAGAGAGTCAATAAAAGTCCAATAAGGCAACATTAAGAATATAAAATCTTCAACTCGCAAGAATTCATTTGGCATTTAATGAACCATTACTATTGAATATTAATTATTTTAAAAAATATTAAGTTATTTAAATAATTTTTATTGATTTTTTTATATATTTTATGAAGTTGGCATTAATAATTTGGTCAATAATTCACTGTAGGCTTTTTACTCATATATTGCCGATAGAGTTAACAGCTGGAAATAACTTCCTTAATAGTAACTTGAAATCAATAGGAGTAATAGAAAAGAATAATTAACAAAATCAGTAAATTAGAAATGGCTAATTAACGAATTCATTAAAGAAATAATAAACTTATTATTAATAACGATAATAATATTTTTATTCGTGAATATTAATAGAAAAATGTAGTTATAGGAGAAGATCAAGGTTTGAGTGGCCTCGAAACCCTCAGGGGTTGATACCACTACAATAAAATTTGTATTTGTATTGTATTGTAATGAAACGAATACAAAAAAATACAATTAACTGATGATAGAAATCCATCAAAACTAGAAATTCGAATAAAAAATAATAAAAATTTAAAAAAATAAAGTTTTTCAGAGTCACAGACACCCGTCCGGACAATCTTCAGTGCTTCAGGTCCGAAGCCCACACGTGTTCAGGCCATCCCGTTCTTGGAGCTTTCCTCTTGCTGTAGTAGGAAGGTTTCTTGCAAGTTGAAAAGGATGAAGAGGAGGAAGAAGAAGAAGAAGATGCTGGTGATGTCTTCATCAACTCCTGGATCAAACGAATATTGTTATAATTTCCAATATTATTTCAAATTGACTGTTCCTGGCTATTGTTTTACGCTAAAAAAATTATTTTAAAAGAAGAAAGAAGTCCTTTTTGTATTTAGTTTTTTGGTTCCTTCAGCTCTTCCTCCCTCCCTCGACCATTGGATCGAGCATGTACAAGACATTAAAGACAATAAAATACCAACAACCCACACCACAACAATAACATTAAACAATAATAATAATAATTATTATTATTATTATTATAAAAACAATAATAATAATAATAATAATAATAATAATAATAATAATAATAATAATATAAATAATATAAATAATAATAATAATAATAATAATAATAATAATAATAATGATAATAATATTAATAATAAATTATTATATATATAATTACAAACAAAATTACCAAAATAAATGTATTATTATTAATAAAAATAAATAATAATACTATAAAGATATAAAAAAGTAAGAACTAATAGACGACCAGATACCCGCATGCAGGTATTAATACACAGCTCAAAGAAAGGTCCTTTGATGCAAAAAAACTCACGTCTGTGCTGGCTGCGGCCATTTCTCATCTTCCCAAGCCCTTATTTCACATTTGTTTAGACTTTCCATCTCACATGTGTTCGAAAAAACAATTTAAGTTGTGCTCCAAATGAGCATTTCACGTCTGCTTGAGTGGTCTCGAAACTCTACGGGGTTAATGCCACTATAATAATATTCGTCTTTGTATTGTATTTTACTGTATTGTTTTGTGTTTTATTTTATTGTGTTGTATTGTACTGTATTGTATTGTATTGCGTTGTATTGTATTGTATGGTATTGCTTCCAGTCGTACTTTCACATGTGAGTCTTGGAATTCATCCACATGTGTTCTTTGTGGCTATTCTTCTGTATGAGCTTTATAAGAGTCAATTTACACATCTTTGCAAGAAGAATCTTTTTGGTCTATACTAGGAGAAGCTTGAAATCATCATTCGTATTTATCGTTTTTTTTTCACAAAATTTATTCTTGATTTAACCATTTAAACGCTTAAAAGCACCGTGTTCGTGCTGTTAAATGATTTTTTACAAGAGAGTACTTATAGTTTTGTCTTTTTGAATTTCTCATCAAATAAAAAGTTTTCTGTGCGGCCCCAAAGTTTAACTTGTATTACATCTTGTGGCCTCGAAACTTTACGGGTTAATGCCACTATAATAATACTCGTGATTGTATTGTATTGTATTGTATCGTATTGTATTGTATTGTATTGTATTGTATCGTATTGTATTGTATTGTATTGTATTGTATCGTATTGTATTGTATTGTATTGTATTGTATTGTATTGTATTGTACAATGCTTGTAAATTTATAGAACTACTACGATACTCTTTCTTGAATGGTTATTTCATAATTCTTTCATAATAGTACTCGTACAAGAATGCTTCTATAAGAATTGTTTTTTTATATTTTTTAATAATAACACATGTATTCGTATTTGTGTGAGAACGTGTGTTTATCAGAGCGCTAATTATAACCCTGCTTTCCGATAAATCTTCTCGGAACTTGTACTTATGTCATCTTTGAGGGGAGGTGTGGGAGGATTTTTGAACATTGAAGCTGTTCCATAGAGCTTGAACAGTTTTAATCAGCGCTATATAAATAAGTTGATTAGATTAGATTAGTCAATAAAGATCAAATTTTTATTTATAGTTTTATTGACAGTGTTGAAAAATTTTTGGTCAGCGTCACCTATGTCAATAACTCAATACTTAAAAATTACTCAAATCAATCTACTTTGTTTTCAAGAATAATTAAAACAAAAAACTCAATGATCAAGAAACAAAGTTGAAAGTTACAAATAAAATACATTAACATGACAGCTTTAAAGATTGTCACAGAGATTTACAACCAGCTTCTTACACTAAACACACACGGATCTGTGAGTCGGGGTCACAATGGCAAAGAAAGGTGCTTTACAAGGTGCTAGCACTTTTACGGCCTTCCTTGTAAGCAAGCTGTCTTTTTGACATAAAATCAAAAACTCCGCCGCACTTTTATGGGTTGAAAACTCTATAAATTTCTAATTGAACAGTTCGTGAAAACGTTACTACTAGGATATTACACCTTAGCGAAACTCAATAAAGAGATCTTATTTTTAACCTATGAAAATGTAAAAAATAATTTTCTACATATAATGTCTTATTCATAAAACCACAAAAAGAAACATGGATTTCGCTTGATCGGACTTCTACGGGACTTCATTTACGGTGTTTTTCATGAATAAAATGTTTAGAAGAAACGAAATTTTCAACGTTTTCAATCTCCAGTCTTTCCCTCAACAACGCTCCAGGCCACTGAGATAACAGATGGAAATATAAAAAAAACTCTGTCACTTGATGAGTGTCAAACTAGTTTTCAAAAGCATCGCCATGATGAAAAGACTCCCAACTATTTTCCAATTTAATTTTTCATATCAGTTTACAAAATAAATTAAGTTTCATATTTTTAAACAGAACTGACAGAACTAACCATTCAAAGAATTTATCTTTTGAATGAATTTTTCAATTAAGTTCAAAACCTATTAATCTTTCTCAAAAAAATTTTTTATCCATATTATTATTTTATTTTAGCACTCCCATCTCAAATCTTAACAATGATTTTGACTGAAGGTGTTTGAAAACGATTAAATATTCCTTTTTATATTAGTTTTCAAAACTTTGAAAAATGATAAAAAGATTCAAAGAGCGAAGCAAAAACACAATCTTATTGAAAAAAACAACTTACCATTAGCAGTGTAGCCCGGTCGGTTCGTCACTGAACCTTAAAACCACAAACCGCGTAACTATAGCAATTTCATATGTAAAACTTTTGTAGCGTTCATTCTTTCTATGCTATCATGAAAAGCCACTCATGGAAACTGACGGCATGGTTCAAAGAACTAAGCAAGAAATTATCACTACGGAAACAAATGTTATCAGTGTTATCCAAGTATATATTACTGCCTTACGCTACTGCACTTTACTGCATGGTTTAAACTGCATGATAAGGTGTGATAAGACGGGAGTGCCGGTGAAAATCAATTGAAAAGAGGAATTCTTGCGTGAAATAGCAATGAAACAACTACCCATTTGAATGGGTAACTGGAACAGATGAAATTCTCATTTAAAGGAACGTAGGAAGCAATATAAGCACCTCCCAGACAAGCCAGGATGGCTGGGTGATCGATTAAGGGAACCTGCAACGCGTCAGCCTCTGAAACCTTAATCGATTCGGGCCTTCAGGTGTCATCCTCTTATCTCATCCAACGTTCACTCACACACAACCCTCCCTCCACTAGCTCCCTATTGATTACAATGATGTATGCAACGCTTGCTTGAGTCTCAGATCCATTCCAGAGTCTCTGTGGAGATGCTAAAAAGTGAAAAATCAGAAAAAACATAGAAGATATTCTTCGTTTTTTTTTTGTTTTCTACGCTAAAGTTGTTTACTTAACTTCCGAACGTTTGTTTAAATGACAATTTAATGTTTGCAGCTTTTGTTTATTAGGTTCGAACAATAATCGAACTTTAATGTTGAACGTATGCGAGTGAGCATTAAAAACAAACAGTCCTTTTTAAGTTCTCACATCAGTTCATTTGTTTGAGAATTGTCCTAATAAAGCTTTTGACCTAATTCTTTTTTAGCAATTTAAAAACTTAAAAAGGCATTGATTAGCTTCAAACAATAAGAACCAACAGCTATCCAGCTACCTGTTTAGTTAACATGCTAGGACACTTGGCTTGAAAATTGTTGTTTTAAATTAAAAAGGTGAAGTGCAAAGGTCACTAGGTTGAGTGTCAATAGCAATTAAAGTAGGTCACGTCTTGCTCTAATGGCTTGTGTGTGACCCAATTAATTGACATTGAATGTGATCCTTGATGCAAAAATACGTAACAGTTCCAAGAGTATGGATTGGTGAACGTTTGGTTTTTAGTTAGTTTAAAATAAATACGTCATCTTTGAGTATTTAAACAAATGCTGGAATAAAAGTTGAAATTAGACATTAGTTATACATTTTAAAGATTTGAATTGTATTGAATTTTGTTTAAAAACCCATTTAATCCGAGCGGGTTGAATTAAAATGCCAGAGGTTTTATCACGTGACGGGGTTGTCACCAATGTCGTGAAGGGTATCAAAAATGGCAGATTAGAATATATTTGTGGCTTGGCTACCAATTTAAAAAAATTTTTTTTTTAGTTTCAAGTTCGATTTATTCAAATAAACTAGTATACTTTATCAAGCACGTTTATTTATCGTTTTATAATTTAATTATGATTAATTTATTAATAATTAAATTATAAATTAATCCTTAATTGAGTTTTTTTAGTTTTAATCTATGAAAGTTTTAAAAAACACTTTTCAGAAAAAGAAATCATTATAATGTTCGGTGAAATAAGGATATTATTTATAAATAAATATATTATTTAATAATAAATATATTATTTATAAATAAATATATTATTTAATAATAAAAATATTATTTATAAATAAATATATTATTTAATAATGAAGATATTATTTATAAATAAATATATTATTAAATAAATAATTTTTCATTTAATAAATAAGTATATTATGATATATATATTATTCAACATAATCGAAGCAGCTGAGTGAAAGATCGTGCGGATATGAATACGTAAAGAAGTGTCAATCAATGAAGGAATAACTGAGTGGTGAAGGAATTAAAAAATGATGAAAAAATAAATCGATGAAAAATAATTATTTATAACTTTCTAAATGACTCATAAAACCCCATTAAAGATATTATTATTTTCAATAAAAATTGTTAAAATCAAATAGATTTATTATTATTATTATTGCATAAAATCCAGTGTGCAATTGAAGGATCTTTGCAATAATAAACACGCTGTTTCAGCTATTTGTCAAAGGCCGTCTGAGAAGGAAGAGAATGCTAAATAGATTTCTTCATATTATTATCTCATTATTAACTCACATTCAACAAAATTTATACTATTGATGTGTTTTTGTTTTATCTATTTGTTCTATGTGAAAGCCTATAAGATATAAAATACAATACAATACAAATATTGTTATAGTGGCATTAACCCCGTAAAGTTTCGAGGCCACAAAAAGGTATAACGTCCTACTAGGCTAGGCAGCTTTCAAGTATAAAAGTCATAAGCTTTTTAAAGAATTTTATTTAACGTGAATATTTTCGCTCGAAGCTCATACTGGTAAAGATTTTTGAAAACAGCATTTATGAAAGTGCAAAACGAATCTTTATTTTTTTTTAATGCGACTGTTCGCCGTGTTTTTGTTACATTTCCAGCGTATGTCTGGACTTGATCTAATAAAAACTATAAAAATAAAAATGAAAAATAATAAAAAAATAAGAATAATCAATGAATAAGTGAAATCAATAAAAAGAGTCAACATTTAAGCTGAAATCACAAAACATAAAAAAAACAACAAAAAATAACAAGCTTGTAGGCAAGACTCAAATCTCCAAGCGCCCTCCATTAAAATCTAACGGACGTTTGGATGGCATAAAACAGAAACATGACTCAGATTTGAAGGAAAGTCATTTCAACTGTCTCGCCATCGTCTTCCTCGTATATCAATGGCTGCTAACCTTTCGGTCTTATTATCAATTAAATAACTATAAAAGGTGGATATTCAGAAAAACTTTTTTTATTTTGTTAAATTATATTTCATGTAACTATTTCCATGAAACTTTTTCAGTATATTTGTTTTCAACCTTCTTTTTTTTAAAAATTCATGAGCTTTCAGAAAATATTTTTGGCAATTTTTGAAAAAAATTTTCGTTTTTTTTTTGAATAAGTAAAAATATATTACTGTGACTTTTTCCTAGAAACAGGAAGTTTAACTATTTGGAAAGAATTGCCTAATCGGGTGTTTATAAGAAGCTCGATTCGAAATCTCGCTGACTGTTGACGTGGAATTGTTAGTTGTGTCATTCAACGCTGGCGGGCAAGTCTCACAGGAGCTCACAGAGGCATTTGTATGGTTGCTTCTCACCATAGAGCCACTGAGTTTTCATCAATAATTTATTAAAATATCACTTTAGAAAATTCAACAAAATTATATTATAACCAATCAAACGAGCGATCATTCTATAATAGAATTCCCACGATAAAGATCAATTGAGTGAAACTTGATAGGTCCGACCCACTGAAAGATCGATGGATAAGTAGAAAATGACACACGAACACACACCTGTATCTCCTTCTCTCTCTTTATTTCTCGACTGTTGCTTTTCTTGACCACCACGGCGTCGAAGGAGGCACACAGAGACGGATCGTCCTGCCTCAGCACGTCCATCAGGTAGGCGATGTAACTGGTTGCCAGGCGCAGAGTCTTGATCTTGGAGAGTTTAGTATCGGTGGGAACGTTTGGAATGCACTCTCGGAGGGCTGAAAAGGCACTGTTGATATGACAACTTCGCTTACGGTTGCCTTTCAAGATGGTCCTCTCTGAATTGCTCAAAAGCTCGTGTGGGGGCGCCTTTGAGTAGTCGTTGAACGCATATTTTGTTAAGTGTCGGCTGTCTGTAGAAGTGGTGGCGTTGGTGAGGGTGTCTTGAGAACAACAGTTTTGATGGAGTTTTGAGAAAGGTATGTTGTAGCGGGAATAGAAGAGGTTTTGATGAAGAGCGTCAAAGTCAAGAAGATTGGGGAGGGCTTGAGGAGCGTAAGGCTGAACCACATCTGGGGAGTGGGGGGACGGAGAAGCATGAGTGGGAGAGTCGAAGTTGAAGTCGGAAAAGTGGAAAGGCACTTTGAAAGGCAGATGGTTGTAAGGCGCCACCACGCTAGAGTCTGCGTGGTACATTGTCAACCGTCGACCAGAAGTTTGAAATCTGATTGTAAATTACTGTTATATTTTTTAAGTTATAAATTTTTGATTTTTTGAATAAATCTTCATGTGATGTTTTATTATTTTTGACTGATTTTTTTACGTAATAAACAGCGTGTTTTTAATCTCCAATAGAACTTTATAAAAATTATGATATAGCCACACAGACCCAAGGGCACGGATTTATTTAAAGTCACACACGCACATCTCCATCTTTGAGAGGTTATTTATGGGCACGGTTAAGTAGCACGTCTTGAAGATGAATTCCCATTGGACGAGTAATGCAACACGTGACGTGTGATTGGTGGGTGGGCGTGGTTTGAATCGAAAGTGAGTTTGAACTTTTGACCCTGTAATGATGATGCCGCATTGCATTCTACCAGTGCTTTGGCATTCGTCTTTGCAGAGGTTAACTGTGGCCTGATGTTCGCAAGATCCATTTCGCCGTCAATTAATCAGATTCTTCAACTAATTGACACTTCTAACGTTTTTTTATAATAGCTTTTCTAATTTTTTTTAAATTAAAAAAAATAAAATGTAATTAACTGAACGTTTTTATATTAAAAGTAAAGTTTTCGATTGACTTGACGATTGATGGAGGCGTGTTTTGTACGTGCCGCGAATCACCAAATCATCCCCACAAAACAGTATATAAAGACCACCACATTTCTCCAAGAAGTTCCAAACGATTTCAAACTTCCAGTTTGGAGATTATATTCATAAATAAAATTCTATTTAAAACTCCGAAAGTCGTGAAACGTTCGTCAAGATGATGTTCAAAGGGCGATCTTTGATTTTTCAAGTTAGTTGCTTGTTGTTGCTGCTGGCTTTTGTCCAGACGCAAAGATTTGATGGCATGAAGGAGGACAGGGATTTTAGAGATGAGTTCGCAGAGGCGCCCATGCTCAAGAAGTCGTGGGACAAAGGACAGCCCAGGGTATGGGGTAAGAGGAGCAGATGGATGCCAGCCCTTCAAGACTACCGTTTCTAACATATGGACTCTCAATCAATTTAAGCAATGTTATTTTGAAATTTTAATTTTAATAAAAGATTCATAAAAATATTGAAATTTATATTTTTTAACTCAATAATTCAAAAGGTCTTTCAATAAAGTTTCACTTAAGTTGAGTATTAAAGCTGGCCAGAATTTTTTTTAAATTTAGCTTGTGAAAAGTTTGTTCTATTTAAAGTTTTGAAAATAAACTTTTCGGATATATTGCTTTATACTCTGAAAAACGATCGATAAAAAAATCAGCAGTTTTTTTTCTTCGTTGTAATTTTGCTTTGAGTTTTGAATGATATTCCCATAATTTCTGAAAAAAAAGATAAAAATATATAAATAAAACAAGTTTCGACCAATAATAAACTTTGAAGTTACCCGAAGGACGAAGTTTCAGAGTAAAAGTTTCATCATATCTCGGCTTTTGGCATTTGAGAAGAATTAAGCTTTTCGAAAAATTGTAGTTATTCTATAATATTCAATAAAAATAAACAAAAATAAAATATATTGATGATAAATAAAAGTTAATCCGATTTGTCAAACGCCAAGACGAGCAACTGAGACGCCCCCGTTCAGTCTTAATCTAATCTAATCTAATCAAGACATTTTTTTCAGTTTTTTTGAAACAAAGTCAGACAAACGCTAGAAGTGGCACAAAACATAGTGAGCTATCAAATTAAATATAAAAAAATTAAAATCAACGACAACCGAATGTCATAAGAACTGTCAATTGTCTGTTGCAAGAAATCTTAAATTTACTATAGAATCAAATTTATGAATATCAAAAAATTAGAAGTGAGTCATACTTTATATTGAATGACTATTGAGATCGTTTAATCATATTAACCAAGAGTGGAATGTTACAAGGATTTAAAAAAATTCAAATGAAAAATTGTCTATTAAATCAAATTAATGAGTTTAAAAACTGTCTAATTGAATCTTATTTTAAAACCACATAACATTACTATTGGAAAGTTATTTCAAGTTATTTCTTCTCTTCTTTTTTTCTCCTCAGTCATTTCTCATATTTACAGGGAAGTTTGTCTGGATACGCCCATTCCTTGCAATTCTTTCGACACTCGCTCACTTTTGTGTTTTACAAGTTGGCAAACGGTATTCTTTTAACCGATTGGTTAAAGATTTTACTGCAATGTCTTTTTCCTCCAGCCATTTCTCATATTCACAAGTCTGTCTGAATACCGCAATTCTTTGCAATGTTTTTCAAATATTGACTACTTTCTTGTTGAGTAAGTTGGCAGACGGTATTTATGTAGTCATTGGTTGACGATTTCACCGCAATGTCCGTATTTTAAACGAGAAAATGACAGATTCAGCAATTTAAAAAAAAATCTTTGCAATTTGCAAAAACAATAACTCTCAGATAAAGTAACCTTTTTATAACTAAAACTTAAAACTTTAAGTTTTCAATAGTTGTTAAAATATCTTTAAATAAAGATATGGCTTATACACGCTTTTGCGCAACCAGAAAAAAAATGTAACACGCCCTTAAGCACTATGTTCAAAGGCGCTCCCATGGAAACGGTTTCACTCGTTGTGGGCTACTGGTGGACTGGACACTCTAGGACGGCATCTGTACTTTAAAAACTCAAACCCTACATCAGGCTCATGTCATTGGATGTGATTATAAGCAGTTATTATATTCTAATTTTTTTTAATGTTCATATTTTGACTGTATTCAAGGTTGCTCTTAACTGTCGACATGGACTTCTTGTAACAACAGTTTTAGTTGGTTTGACTTTCTTTTTGAATTTTGATTTTTGTTATTTTTTGCGGCATTTTTAGCAACATTAAACATTTTTCAACAGTATTTTATGTGATTATAAGCTATGGTTAATTCGAAATTTTTCAGGTACGATGATTTGATTCTAAGGTAAATTTTGCTTCTTATTTTTACCTTAAGTTTTTTATGACTAGAGTTTTGGTAAATTTGACTTTGTTCTTTTATTTCGTTTTTGTTATTTTTTGTAGGATTTCTTGTGACATGAAACATCTTCAGTAGTTATCTGATAGGAATATGAGCTATCATAAATTTTTAAGATTTGTTAATTCGATTCCTCAGTTAATTTTGCTCCTAATCTACACTTCAATTTCTTATGACATTGCAGTTTTGGTTAATTTGTTTTTTTTTGTTTCACTGTATTTTCTTTGTAACATTTTTTGTGAAATGAAACATTTTTCAATAGTCATTTGATATTATTCTAAACTATTTCATACCCTTCAGTATTTACTTGATTCAACTCAGACTTATTCATTTTCTGAACTTTTGAGTTTTTATCTATTTTTTTAATTGTTTATGGTCAATTTCATTTTTATTTTACACAGAATATTCGTAACCTTATGGTTTTTTGTTTAACACTTCTGCGTCTGCGGCATAATGATTGGCCTGCTCCACTTTAAAGTGTGGTCGAATGAACCCAGGTTTGCGTTTTAAAAGAGGCAACTCAATTAAAGTGCAGATGCCGTCCTAGTGTCCAGTCCTCTAGTAGCCCACAGCGAGTAAAATCGTTTCTATGGGAGCGCCTTTAAACATAGTGCTAAAAGGCGCGTTACAAATTTTTAGCGCTTTTGAGCAAGATGGAATCAGCACTATATAAAAGATTCGATTAGATTAGATTATAAATTTTGATTAGATTGAATTAGATAAGATTATGACCTTTAAAAAAGCAAGCACATGCAACAAAATTTAAAAAAATTACACAATCAAAAAAACTTAAATATAAAAAAAAGAAAATGTTGATAAAATTCTGAAATTAGTTTGAAATACCTGTCTTTGCTTTTTATAAAGCACATAGAACGTTAATGTAACCCATTATCGTTTTGCATTTTGCTCATTGTTATATTTTGCTATAGTAATTAAAATTTTGTCAATATAAGTATTTATTATAACTTGGGAACTATTCACGAAGTCATTATATAAGTTTAAATAAAAAAATAAACTTCCAAAATGGATTCTGATTTGTACGATGAATTCGGCAATTACATAGGACCTGATGTGGATGAATTCGATTCAGATGAAGAAGAGGCCGCTGAAGAAGACGGAGAACCTATGAGGTCTGGAGATGAAGAAGAAGAAGAAGATGATGAGGTCAATATCCTGATCTGACTTAAAGCATTTTTTACTAGTTAAATGTATTGGCATGAACGATAACTACAAATATAAGCCAAAAACTAGTTCTAAAAAATTATATGTTTACAAACGACAAGATAATTTTCAATTTTTTTCAAAAGTTCGGCTTTGTAATGTTATCTAAAAAACGTTAGGATAATTTTAGCAGTGTACACAACTTCATGCATCGTTTCAAACCATCAGGGAAAAGAGTTGGAAACAGTGGAGGGTGGTGATGATGATGATCCAGGTAACCAGGTAGTTTTGCATGAGGACAAAAAGTACTATCCCACAGCTGAAGAGATTTACGGGCCCAATGTTGAGGTGGGTGTGTAATTTTAAAATATAAATTTAAGACTGTGAACTTCATTCTTCCAAAAAAAACCACTGAACCAATTTGAGAGATTAAAATAATGTTAATTAATTTTTTCCTAATTGATAACATTTATCTTCATTTTTCCTGCTTTTGGATCACACTGTGAAATATTTGCAGACGATAGTTCAAGAAGAAGATGCTCAGCCACTTACAGAGCCGATTATAGCACCCATCAAAAGAAGAAAGTTTGCTGTGGTTGAACCAGATGTTCCAGAGACCACCTATGAATCACAGTAGGCACTTCTTGTTTTGTAACTCCTTGCATTCAACTTGAAATATTTTGAGTAGTTAAAATATTTTAATTATTAATATATATTCAAATTATTTTTCAAAATTTAATTATTTTAATTTTTTTTTCTATTTTATTCGGTTATTACTTTATTCCAACAATCCGATGGTTTTACGGATGTGATTTTTCAAAGCATAAATATTATAATGTTTTTGTACCAAATCATCAAACTGAGGCACCTAGTTTGCTTCTTAAAATGCCATGGTTGAACCACAAGTAAGTTTAATCTTTTAATCTTTGATTATCACTCTTAATGCCTCAAGATTAATACTTGAGACTCAAAAAATCATAACCGACCCCAACACCATCCACCCTCACACACTCACACCAAGGTACCTTGCAGACATCATGGATAACACCTACCTCATAAGGAATGTGGCTCTGATTGGACATCTCCACCATGGGAAGGTCCAAGTCATTAATTAATTAAAAAATAAATGATTAATAATGACTCTTGGTAAAACTTATTTGAAGTAGTAAATATTAGTGTTTCTAATTAAAACAATAAGCATTACCATTACTGATTGCTTCCACTAATAACCTAGCACCTTCATTTTTATACCTCATTTGCTGTTATTTTATAAGCTCATCTCATCTTTACAAACAATTATTATTACTACTGCGCCATTCATCCAAATCATCACTCCATCATCATCATCATCATCATCATCATCATCATCATCATCATCATCATCATCAGTATTCTCATCATCTTCATCATCATCATTTTCATTATCATTTGCATCATCATCATCATCATCATCATCATCATCATCATCATCTTAAGAATGCATCACCACCACTACCACACAGACCTCTTTTGTGGATTGTTTGATGGAACAAACTCACCCAGACTTGGTGGACCGTGAACAGAAGGATGTGAGTCTATTTCTATTAATAGAGTCTTATTATTATTTATATTTGTTCCAATTCAATTCTCATTAATATACCTTGAAACTTCAGGGTTGAATTCCACTGATAATCTTTGTTGTTGTACAGTATTGTATCTCTTCATGACACCGTTCATTCTCTTCACCCGTCAATCACCACTCATCTTCACATCATGTACATTTGTTTTCACACGCCACTTTTCCACTTCACACCCATCTCTCTTATCACTTCTTTTCTCCCATCAACACACCACCACTGTTATCACCTCTTTTTCCCCATCAACACACCACCATTCTTATCATACATTCTTTCCTATCAACACACCACCACTCTTATCACACATTCTTTCCTATCAACACACCCATCACCTATCAAACATCCATTCCCCAACCTTCCAACCAAACAAACTTATACCTCTTCCACTTTCACACCACCCTCTTCTAGCTCACAACTCACCCTCTTTTATCTATCCAATCATTTCCCTTCACACCTTATCACCATTATCACACCCTTACTCATTTTTCCTCACAACACATCCCATTCACCACACATTACGACCAAACTTCTTACCCCCATCATCCCACCACACCTGCACCACCAATTGTCATACACACCACACCTGCACCACCAATTGTCATACACACCACACCTGCACCACCAATTGTCATACACACCACACCTGCACCACCAATTGTCATACACACCACACCTGCACCACCACCCATAATCACACCACCGTCCAATTCAACCATTCCTTCCACACACACCACAATTTATCACATCACTATTCCAAACCCCCACCCATTCACCCCTCTTGCACACACACACATACACACACACACACACACACACACACACACAAACACACACCACAGTTGCGCTACACAGACACCCTGTTGACGGAGCAAGAAAGGGGCGTCAGCATCAAGTCCACCCCGGTGACCCTGGTGCTGCCCAACGTGAGGGACAAGAACTTCCTCATCAATATCTTCGACACCCCTGGTCTCTGCACACTTGCCCACTACTGTGTTTTCATGTTATATTGTGTTCACATATGTTATATTGTATTATTTATGTTACTATTGTATTTTCTACACTTTTTTTTACTAAATTAAAAAAAGTTACAAATCACCTACCACTATTGCCCACAACCTCCCACCATCACCAGAACAACCATTAGCACAATCACTCCCACAACCATCATCACAACCATCAAAGTCACCATCATAACGACAATCTCCATCACACACCACCACCACAGGTCACGTGAATTTCTCGGATGAAGTGACGGCAGCCATTCGCCTGTGTGACGGAGTGGTTCTCTTTGTCGATGCCGCCGAAGGGGTCGTTATGCCTGTTACTGTGTCTTTTGTGGTTTAATTCAATAACAACATTGTCGCTATGCCTTTTACAATTTACTTAAGAACTTCATAAGGACTCACCATCTGTTGTTATATTTTTCAAGGGTTGACTCAACATACAACTAAAAATCCTTCGTCTTCATAAACCTTTGTTATACCTTCTGTTTTTTTATATTTATTTTCATAGTTTAAAAAAATCTCTTTCACATTATAATAATTAAACTCAATGTTTTTATTGATTTTCCTATAATGATCATTAAATCAATGATTGTTGCCTTCATGAAAAAAATACTAACACATCATCCGTCTACCTTCTTCTCATCTTCCACCACTCAAATTCATCCCATCTTCCCCCACATATCTCCTTTCCATCTTCCACCACTTCCATCCTTTCCATCTTCCACCACTTCCATTCTTTCCATCTTCCACCACTTCCATCCTTTCCATCTTCCACCACTTCCACCCCTCCCATTCCACCCACCTTTCACCATATACACCCTTTCCATCTTTTTTACCCCATACCTTTTTCACTCTTTTTTTACCTTCATTCACCATTTAGAACAACGCCGTCTTCAATCCAATCAATCAATAACCAGCTCAATCAATTTACCTTAATACAGGTGATGTTGAACACAGAGCGCCTCTTGAAGCATGCGGCCCAAGAGAAGTTGGCTGTTACCCTGTGCATCAACAAGGTGTGTGCGTGCGTGTGAGCGTGCGTGTGTGCCTGCGTGTGTGCGTGCGTGTGAGCGTGCGTGTGTGCGTGCGTGTGAGCGCGCGTGTGTGCCTGCGTGATGTGTTTATATATTAGAGCTTCTTCAATCAGTAGCACCACCGCTTGGCAGATTGACAGACTGATTCTGGAGTTGAAGCTACCTCCAGCTGACGCCTATTTCAAGATAAGACACATCATTGACGAGGTCAACAACCTGCTCAGGTGGTGGTGGTTGAGGTCATAGTGGTTGTGGTGGTCATGGTGGTTGTGGTGGTGGTGGTCGTAGTGATGGTGTTGATAGTACTAATGGTGATCATCGTCATGATGGTAATTATTATAAGGGTGATGGTAATGATGATAGTTTTCAAGTTGGGTTTAACTTTCCATCACACTCAGCACCACACAGCCAGTATCACCACCAACCCCCCAAACAGCCTCTACTCTGAAGACCAAGACAACTACATATTGAGTCCTCTGCTTGGCAACATCTGTTTCGCCAGCTCCTACTACCGCTTCAGCTTCACTCTCGAATCCTTTGCCAAGCTATACTCAGAGACACACGGAGGCTTTTCCTACCTTGAATTTGCCAAGAGACTCTGGGGAGACATTTACTACAACAATAAGGTATGTGTGCGTGTGTGTGTGTGTGTGTGTGTGTGTGTGTGTGTGTGTGTGTGTGTGTGTGTGTGTGTGTGTGTGTGTGTGTGTGTGTGTGTGTTTTTGTGAGTGTGTGTGTGTGTAGTTGTGTAAGTATTTGTGTGTGTGTGTGGATGGGTAGGTGTGATTAGATATATATATATATATATATACAAACACTCACACACCCACATACACACGAACAGACTCAAAAGTTTTCCAAAAAGCCTCCGGTGAGCACGTCGAATCGAACCTTCATTGAGTTCATTCTCGAGCCACTCTACAAGATCTTCTCCATGGTGGCGGGCGATGTCGACTCCTGTCTGGAGGCGCTGTGCGAGGAGTTGGACATCTCGCTGAGTCGCAAGGAGAGTCGAATGAACATCCGACCACTCTTGCGTCTGGTCCTTTCCCGTTTCTTTGGCTCCTTCACCGGCTTCACCACCATGTGTGTGCGCCACATCAAGTCGCCTGCCGACAATGCTCTCACCAAGGTGCAGCACATCTACACAGGACCTCTTGACTCCTCTCTCGCTGCAGCCATGATGCAGTGTGACCCTGATGTATGTTGTGTCAGCATTGTGTCACCTTTGTTATGGTGTGTCACGTCTAGCTGGGCTGTTCTCAGTGATTGCTTTCTATAGTATGCTCGTTAGCCGTGCAAAGGTGTTGTGGTGTCTTTATGTTTTTTTGTTTATATGATTTTTGAATCTTATTTCCAGTGATTACCAATGATATCAATTGATCTCTCTCCACCCAATCTTTCTCCTCACTCGCTCCTCAAACCCACCACTCATTCATCCGCCATTCATCCATCCACCGCCCATTCATCCACATTACTCATCCATCCACCACTCATCCATCCACCTCACCAGGGTCCTCTCATGGTTCACACCACCAAGCTCTATCCAACTTCCGATGCCACCAACTTCCACGTTCTAGGTAACTTTTATCCATCCATCCATCAATAATTCCAGCCATTCATCTATTTATACAGCCGTTTTTCTATTTCTTCATCCATCCATCATTTCAGCTACTCATCCATCAATCAATAAAGCCACTCATCCATCCATCCATCATTCCAGCCACTCATCTATCCATCCATCGGTTTTCACAGCAATCCATCCATCCATACAATTGTTTGCCAACACATTTTCATGATTTTTTCACATTTTCTTACTATCGTTTTCATCATCAACGTTCCTTTATGAAGGAACCGCATTCAGTGGTTCAACTTACCCCCTCACTCACTTTATCATATTCCCCACACCCACCACTCATTCCAACACACCCACCACTCATTCCAACACACCCACCACTCATTCCGACACACCCACCACTCATTCCAACACACCTACCACCCATTCCGACACACCCACCACTCATTCCAACACACCCACCGCTCATTCCAACACACCCACCACTCATTCCAACACACCCACCACTCATTCCAACACACCCACCACTCATTCCAACACACCCACCACCCGTTCCAACACACCCACCACTCATTCCAACACACCCACCACTCATTCCAACACACCCACCACTCATTCCAACACACCCACCACTCATTCCAACACACCCACCACTCATTCCAACACACCCACCACCCATTCCAACACACCCACCACCCATTCCAACACACCCACCACCCGTTCCAACACACCCACCACTCATTCCAACACACCCACCACTCATTCCGACACACCCATCACCCATTCCAACACACCTACCACCCATTCCAACACACCCACCGCTCATTCCAACACACCCACCACCCGTTCCAACACACCCACCACCCATTCCAACACACCCACCACTCATTCCAACACACCCACCACCCATTCCAACACACCCACCACCCATTCCAACACACCCACCACCCATTCCAACTCACCCACCACCCATTCCGACACACCCACCACCCATTCCAACACACCCACCACCCATTCCGACACACCCACCACCCGTTCCGACACACCCACCACTCATTCCAACACACCCACCACCCATTCCAACTCACCCACCACCCATTCCGACACACCCACCACTCATTCCAGCACACCCACCACCCATTCCGACACACCCACCATTCATTCCAGCACACCCACCACTCATTCCAACACACCCACCACTCATTCCAACACACCCACCACCCATTCCAACACACCCACCACCCATTCCAACTCACCCACCACCCATTCCGACACACCCACCACCCATTCCAACACACCCACCACCCATTCCAACTCACCCACCACCCATTCCGACACACCCACCACTCATTCCAGCACACCCACCACCCATTCCGACACACCCACCATTCATTCCAGCACACCCACCACCCATTCCGACACACCCACCATTCATTCCAGCACACCCACCACTCATTCCAACACACCCACCACTCATTCCAACACACTCCATTCGCTTTTTCTTATCCCATCCACTTTTTTCCACTTCATTTCCCTCCATGCACCCACCCATTCTCTCTATCCACTCTCCCATCTCCTCCATACACTCATCCCTTTCATTCCACCCATCCCTTCATTCCACCCATCCACCACCACCACCACCGTAGGAAGAGTGATGTCGGGCACTTTGTCCTCACACACCAACGTTCGCATTCTGGGGGAGAACTACTCGCTGCAGGATGAAGAGGACTCAAGGCCTGGGCTGGTCAACAAGCTGTGGGTGTCTGAGGGCAGGTGGGTCGATGATGGAGGGGGGGAGGGGGCCATGAAGGGTTGAGTTAAGGTTGGGTTGGGTGAGACGAGGGTGCAATGTTGAAGTGAGGTGGTGATGAGATACTGGGGATGGTGATACTGGGTGATGAGATGATGGGAGGTTGGTGGTGATGCTTTGAGATGAGAGTGGAGAAATGGTGATAGTGTTAGTAAGGTGGCGGTGTTAGTGGGCTGGTAATGAGGGAATGAGAAGGAGATGGGGATGCCGGTGGTGATGCTGTGAGGTGGTGTGGTATGGGGCTAGTGAAAGGATGGAAAGAAGATAAAGATTAGGATGGTGAGATGGTGCTTGTGGCATAGTCAGAGAGCTGTTTATGACTTGTGGCCAGTTTCACTGCTTTCAAAATGTATTAATTTATTTTTTTTTCAAATTTACCTAACGCAACACCACTTCATACCCAACCACACCAAACACCAGGTACAACATCGAGGTCGACAGAGTGCCTGCAGGCAACTGGGTCTTGATCCAGGGCATTGACCAGCCCATCGTCAAGACCTCCACCATCACCGACCTTTCGAGCAGCAATGCCGAGGTTCACATCTTCAGACCCTTCAAGTTCGACACCATCTCCATCATGAAGATCGCTGTCGAACCCGTCAACCCCTCTGAGCTACCCAAAATGCTCGATGGTCTGCGCAAGATCAGCAAAAGCTACCCCTTAGTAACCACCAAGGTGCTTCGCGTATGCTGACGTAGTGTATCAATGATGTAATAGTAGTAATGATATAGTAATGATGATATTGTTGTGGCGATTCATTATGGCTTTATTAGCTTTATAGCGCTGAGATTTCTACGTTTAAACGTACATGGTATGTAGTTAGTATTGGTAAGACTTGTTAGTAAATGCATTTACACAGAAACACGCACACACACACAGACACACACACACACACACACACACACACACACACACACACACACACATACACAGGTTGAGGAATCAGGGGAACACGTGATTTTGGGCACAGGCGAGTTGTATCTAGACTGCATCATGCACGATCTCAGGAAGATGTACTCCGAAATAGGTTACATTACTCTTGCGCTTCACTTTTTTTTTTGAATAAAATATTTTTAAAACTTCATCTCAAATTCCTTCATCAATTTTTTGTATTACTTTATCACAGCACTCAATGGTTATCTGTAATAAAAGATTAATTTTTAAACATTTTAAATATAAAAATAAACTTTAGCACACATGCGCACACATCCACAAACACAGACATCAAGGTAGCTGATCCGGTGGTGTCGTTTTGTGAGACTGCTGTTGATACTTCGTCTCTGAGGTGTTTCGCTGAGACGCCCAACAAGAAGTTAGTTGGCGTTTGCTTTTGTTTTATTTTTTTTTCTGATGCATCTTTTGGTTGCTAAGGATTTTTTCGTTTTTTTAGAGTTTTTGTGTTTACAAATGAGTTGTCATCAACTTGATTTTCGTAAGTTATGGCGTTGTTTTATATCTTTGTAACAATTGAATACCCTCTCTTCGCTCCTATCATTTCTCATCCACTCGTCTTAACTCACTTCTTCATCCACACCCGCTTCACGCACTCCCACTCGCTTCAGTCGCTTGCCTTCACCCCTTCCACCAGTTCTACCCACTCCTTTCGACCACCATCATACACCCATTCCCACCAACTCCACCCTCTCATCCCACCAATTCCACCCTTCCATCCCACCAATTCCACCCTCCCATCCCACCAACTCCACCCATTAGAAACAAGTTGACGATGATAGCAGAGCCCCTGGAAAAGGGTTTGGCGGAGGACATTGAAAGCGGAGCTGTGCAGATGGACTGGAGTAAGAAGCGCATAGGAGAATTCTTCCAGACCAAGTACGACTGGGATCTGTTAGCTTCCAGGTCCATCTGGGCCTTCGGACCCGACTCCACAGGACCAAACATTCTGGTGGATGACACGTTGCCATCCGAGGTGGATAAGGCTCTTCTCACGTCAGTCAAGGACAGCATCGTGCAAGGCTTCCAGTGGGGCACCAGGGAAGGACCCCTGTGTGACGAGCGTGCGTTTTTTTTTCTGGTTTCGTTTTTTTTAATTTAAAAAAAAATATATTTTTTGCCATATTAATGAATGTTTTTCGTTGGAAATTTGATAAATTAAAATTTCATGCAAAATTAAATATATAATCTGTTCTAAGGTCACACACCAGCTTCTTTCTTCCGACCTCAACCCTTTTAACACGTCTCCACAGCCATCAGGAACGTCAAGTTCAAGATCCTGGACGCTCAGATCGCATCAGAGGCGATCCAGAGGGGAGGTGGTCAAATCATTCCGACGGCTCGAAGGGTGGCTTACTCTGCTTTCCTGATGGCAACACCCCGCCTTATGGAACCCTACTTCTTCGTGGAGGTTCAGTCACCCGCCGATTGCGTGTCAGCCGTGTACTCGGTGCTCGCCAGAAGAAGGGGTCATGTCACACACGACGCCCCAGTGCCTGGCTCGCCCCTCTACTCCATCAAGGCCTTCATGCCTGCCATCGACTCCTTCGGCTTTGAGACCGACATCAGAACCCACACCCAAGGACAGGCCTTCTGCCTCTCCGTCTTCCACCATTGGCAGGTTGCTGCTTTTGTGGTTTTTGTTGCTGTTACTTTCTGTGTTTTTTTATTTATTTTTTGTTGTAGTTTTTATCGTTAATTTTGTTGTTTTTTGTTGTTTTTTTTCGTTATTGTTGCTATTTTATGAATTCTCTGGTTATTTGGTTTGTTTCACTGTGAATCACATTGAATCGCAGTATATTTTTTTCCAATTTTTCATTCTGTGTTTCCTTTTATTTGTAGCGGTCAAGAGTGCACGACAAAAATTAACCAATCAAATGAATTTAGATTAAAATTAAAATTTTAATTATCAATAATTGCATTAAATTAAATTACTTGCATGGCGTTCAGATCGTACCTGGAGATCCCTTGGACAAGGGCATCATCATCAGGCCCCTAGAGCCCCAGCCGGCCACCCACTTGGCCAGAGAGTTTATGATTAAGACCCGCAGGAGGAAGGTTGGCTGTTTTAGCGTCTTTGTATTGCTATTTGTTCTTTTTTTAAAATTTATTTTAAAAATATTTGTTTTTTTTTATTGTTTTTTCATTTATAAATGGGCTGATTATACACAGAAATACACACACACACACACACACACACACACACACACGCACACACACACACACACACACACACACACACACACAGGGACTAAGCGAGGATGTGAGCATCAACAAGTTCTTCGACAACCCCATGTTGTTAGAACTCGCCAAGCAAGATGTCATGTTCTCGTACGCCATGTGACTTTGGCCTCGCTCACGTGGTCATGAATATAAAATTAACTTCCTTCTCAACACTAACAGTAATATTTTTCATTATAGTTATTTTTTTAATAGCTTCTTATTTCACTACCCTATTTTTTTAGTCTCAAGTACAATGTTAGGTTTTCATAATCGACTTTAAATTATAATGACTGTTATTTTCAATTTAAATAATTGAATGAAATTATTAAAAAAGGTTTCTTTGCTATTTTGTTACAAACATCCGATGAAAGTTGAGAGCATAAGTATTGAATAATAATAAAATAATAAATTATAAATAATAATAAAATTATAAATAATAATAAAATTATAAATAATAATAAAATTATAAATAATAATAAAATAATAATAAATAATATTCAAACATTATAAAAAGCACAGTATACAAATATCATGAAGTAGAAGCATTCAGCCCATATCAAGTGAAGTTAAGGAAGAATAAAGCTACAAACGAAAGACGAAACAATACAAACATAAATACAATATAAAAGTTTTGTATCTACGAGATCTTCAAGGACGCTTCACAGGGGTCCAAACGTCCACATTCTGAACCGTTCCATATCTTTTTCCTCGCATGGCTGAACCATCACCACCTGCCTGTTCGGTTGTGACTTGCTGGGGTCGGTGACATGACAGGCACACTGTTTGGCAGCCTTGTTGTAAATTCTATAGTTGGGGGTGTAGTCCCAAGATTGTGACAAGTCTCCTTGTCTGCAATCCTCCATCACCACATAGGCGCTGTTGGTGGCTGTAAGACATTTCTCATTCGAAATTAATTGACTGTCGGAGGTGAGTTGGAAGGCGTCTTGGGGATTCACTTCACTAAATTCTTCACAACCCTTCAGGTCTACCTTCGAGTCTTCTGCTGCCACGGCGCAACTGCCGCTGTGTACCTTCAAGTTGCCGACCTTGATAGCATTTCGTCTGATTTTGATATTTTTTTTGGCAATACTTGTGAAATACCAATCAGCGCTTTTGCATTTGAGGTCTTCAAAAATGTACTTTTTTCTTTCTTCTATGCTTGCTCGTTGAGTGTCTGACGTTTGCAGTGAGGCGTATGGCTTGTAGGATTTTTCATCAAACCATACCCCAACAAATTGTTTGAGGTTGTTTCCGCTGGTGATTTTGAACGGTCTTTCAAAACCCATTGCACCCACTCTGGAACATTCCACCAACTTTATGCTCTTGCCACACGCCCAAGCCCTCATAGCAAGCTCTGCCACTTCTCCTCCTCCCAGCATGAAGTCCCAATCTATCAAACCGATCGATTTCAACATAGATTTTCTAAAAGCAAAGAGGTCGGGTTTCAAACCTGGAGATATTTTGTCGTTACTTTTCCTAATTTTGAACACCGTATTGAGATTCCAATTGAGGGTTGCCACGTAGTTTTCGTTGATGGGAATGTAGTAGATGGGGTGCAGTGTGACCTTGTCGAAGTGAGGAACCGCGATGGAGTTTGGATCGGTGGTGAGTTGTTGCAGCAAAGGAGGCAACCAACCTCTATTGCACACCACAGTGGTGTCTATGAAGACGATTGCGTCGTAGAAGGATCGTTTCAAGGCTTTCTGGAGCACTCCAGCTATTCCTCTGTGGTTTTCATTGCGTAACAAAAGAACGGAGATGGGGTAACTGTTGAAGAAAGACTCGGCCTCTTTTGTGACTTCGTCGATGGTTGAACCATCATCAACGATGATCAACTGTCCAACCAGTTCATCAGTAGCCGTCAACAAAAGCATCTTCAAGTCGTACAGTTGATAGTTGTAGAAATAACTGATCAAAGTGACCTTCTCGTCGTTGAAGTATTCGGTGCGTTGGCATTGCTTGCTTCTGATGTCTGTGAATGAAGTTAAATGTCTTTCAACATCTCGGGATAGCTTGATCTTATTGTCGTGATGAGGACGCTTGTTGAAGTTTGAGTCTTGCCCTTCTTCATTCTGCAAAGCAACGTACAAGAGGTATATAATCACCAAACTCAAAAAAATATCCACGAGAACTGATTTTTGAAGTAAGCCTCTGATTCCTTTCATTCTGGACTAGTACAATTTTTTCTCAATTCAGCTTTCTTGGCTTTCTTGTTCCTTCAACGTTGACTTACACACAAAGCTATGGAGTTTACCTGAAGCGTTTAATCGGCTCAAACCAATGTTATTAAAACTGAATTAATGAAATGTTGAAATATGAAATTAAAAAGCTAAAAGTTTTGAAATATTTGATAGGAAGTTTTAAATGTATCAGTGATTTAGTATAAAAGACACTTCATCAAGCTCAGGTGGTTTTAACACCTGCATTCGGTAAAAGAAGATTTAAGTTTATAATAGATGTTTATTTCGTAAACAAATAATCGATTGCACAGATTTTGTTGGCTTCTGGTGAACGTAATCAAACTTATAAATTAGAATGTCACATCTTAAAGTGACCACAACAACATCCAGAGCTCTTTGATTCACATTAATCCATTATTTGGTTTACTTCTAGAAGTTTCAAAGTCTCAGTTTCTAGCAGATCTTTTGGACAATATTAATGTTATAGAGTGTAGAAAAACTAACGATCGCACTACCAGTGGTGAAATAGCCATCGAGATAAAGGGCTGAAAACACAAACTCATGATTGCATCTCTTTTGGCTGATGGATGAGTCACAATTTCACCAAGAAATCAACGAAAAACTCGATCGTCTGGCCAACCTATACAAGGAGGTTTCAGCCTTAGATATTTTAAAAAAATATTTCATTTATTTTAAAATTCAGATAATTCTGCTAAAATTCAATGGTTAGGTAAAAAAAAATAATGAGAAAACCAGTTTTAAAAAATTTTCTGAGCTTTCTAACTTGATATTTTTTCATTATTGAAAGATTTTATTTTTTCAATTGTTCTTTTTTATGAAACTTTTGAAAATAATGTTTTATTTGTAACTTCATCCTTTGTCTAATTCACACCCAGGATCAAGATATAGATGATGTTCTCAAGTCAAAGTTCCTCAACCTCAAAACCAAAGACTCATCTTTGCCAAGGTTTACCACTTAGTTTTTGTTTCTTGTTTTTGTTTTTTTTTTTTTCAATAATTTTTTCATCAAACATCATCATCGTTTGTCTTCAAAACACTTTCAATAATATCATTCCTGAACCTTAAAAATTATTTTTGGTTTTTGGAGCCTTTTATCAAAAAATAAGTCTTTTTTTTAATTACAGAAAAGGTCTTCTTGTGACAGAAGATGCGAATAAAAGTGGTAGTAATTGTTGTCGTGAATTTAAAAGAGGACCTTATTTGTTTGCTGATGCTATAATCTTATCTAATATATAATTTTTATTAAATCATAAATTTATTTATTTTACTATATGATTACTTTAAATTATTTCAAAAATTACCATAAAATCTTAAAAAACTTCACAAATAGCAATAAAAATGATCAAAATATGAATTAAATTAATAATTATAAAATATTTTCAGCGACATTTTTCGAAAACCTTCACACCCCTCCGAACAACCAGAGTGAAAATGCCTTTCAACAGCGTCCATTCTCTACTTTTCCATCTCTTAGCCTCAAAGATCCGCTGACGTCAAACTCCCATGTTCCATCCACACTTCCTCTCTTCCCTTCTGCCTACACCACTCCCTACGCCTTCGCAGACCATACCACCAAGGCGTCAAGTTATGCATCCAACCCGTCAGTTCACTTATCGCCACCTAACTCCACGTCATCTCTTCCCAACCTCACTTCACACCTCAATAACCAACTCTCACCTAGCAACTTCAATTCTCCTCTCTCTCACTTCACCAAACTTAGTAACCCCCTTGACATCTACGCCTCCACCCATGGCGTTTCTCATACAGACGAGGGTCCTCTCTCCTCTAGAAGCGACCTTCTCAACCTCGAGCAGACCCTCAGTCTTCGTAAGCCCACCACCAACAACAACATCAGCGTTCAACTTTCAGAACAGATCTCCTTTCTTCTCTACGAACTCAAGAAACTCAAAGACGTCAATTCTAAGGTTTCAGAGCCTATTTTATCGCATTTCCGTCTGAGTTTAAAATAATTTATTCCGGCTTTATTCAAACTTATTTATAATATTTTATATTATATTTTCACTTTATTCATTTTGATCTATGTTTAAAAAACGTTAATAAGAGAACAAATCGTGTCTAAAGAACATGGAGCAGGAATCAATTATTGAATAAAAATCGATTGAATTTGCCGTAACTAAGCTAACTTTTTACAAATATTTCCGTTTGTTGCAAAAAGTAAAAATAATTTCAGCTGGTTTGAATGATTAAGCACAAATCAATGAAAAGATAATGAAATCTTCATTAAAATTAATTTGAGTTGAGCTAATCAATTAATTTTTATAGCGATTTTCAAACAACCCAGTTGTCTGACCAGTTGGCGGCTTGCAGGCACGAGTTAAGCGTCACGAAGAACAACCTCGTGATGGCAGAGAGTCAAATGCACTCCAAGTCAAAGCAAGAGAACCTTTCTAGTGAGGATGGATGAATTGTACTATGGACTACTGAGTTAATGCTTTAATGGCCTCGAAACTATACGGGGTTAATGCCACTATAATAATATTTGTGTTTGTATTGCATTGTATGCCACTATAATGATATTTTTATTTGTATTATATTTTATCTAATCTAATCTAATCAAGAAATTTGTAACGTGCCCTTTAGCACTATGCTCAAAGGGTCTCCCATGAAAACGGGTTTACTCGCTGTGATTAATGCATTAGACTGTGTTCTAGAAGGCCTGATAGCCTACTGGCACTGAAATAATAAAAAAAACTATTAAAAAAATAATTATACCCTGAGGTGAACTAATACGCTACCCTGGTGTACTGAAAACCAAATAACAGCATTGAGTGTGTGAAGAGCTGCGCTTACTGAATATTGGAATAAAAAAGCAGAACATGAACAAAGTAACTTTCCTAGTTTGGACCCCTTTTATGGAACTCTCTTCACCCCAATCTCACCTCTATTACTTCTCTACTTTCATTTCGTAAAACCCTTAAAACTTTGTTGTTTAAACAGTTTGTAGCAGAGCGATCTTGAACAGTGTGGAATCAGCGTTATATAAATGATATGATTAGATATGATTAGATTAGATGGGAAATAGTAGGGTTGTACTGCGTTTTTTATCGCTTTCATTTGGTAAATTATTTCAAACGGATGCTATTTTCCTAACTTACGTCAAGCTACTAACATGAAAAAAATATTTCTTTAGAAAATTATTTAAAAAATTATTTAAATTTTTTTTCAAAGCGTTTGAAACATTAAGATGGTTTTTTACTCCCTAAGACATGCTGGACGATGTGTACAGGTCTCAGAAGGTGAGGGACATGGCAGTGGTGGAGAGATTGAAGGTGGCCAACAAGGAAAGAGACTCGGCTGTTCTGAAGGCCAACCTGTTACAGCAGAGGTTCGTCTCCCTGGGCACTGACAACCAAATTTTATTTTTTGGAAGCTCAACTATACTAAAAGATATGAATAATACGAAACAATTCGAAACACTACGAAACATGAAAAACACTAAAAACAAAAATTAGAAAGTGTGCAAACAATACAAAAGCTACTTCGGGCTACACAGATCTACAAACATTATAACAATACAATACAACAATACAACAATACAACACAACGACTCTTACTAAAGTTGATTTAAACCAGCCTGAACTTGTATAGCATATTGGAACTAATCTCTAAAAAGTGGTGCAGACTAAATAAAACTAAAATCTTTGATAACAATCATCTATATATTCCTCTCACTTCATAACTTCTCCATGTGTTATCAACTTTCATAATCAATGATATGATAGGCTTTTATATAAGGGTTCATAATTCAAATAACTTTGAAAAATTTTGATATTTTTCAGAATATTAGGAGTCCAAAACAAGGTTCGAAGTTATGGTGCACATGAAAAAATCCGTGATGATTTGTTTTGATTAAATCTGCTTGAATAGAATTCATTTGGACTTAATGAAATTAAGGCGAATTAAACAAAATTAAATCGGATTGAAATAAAACGGAGTATAATTCAATAAAATTGAATAGGATTGAATGGGATTCAAAGTTTTAAATAGGTGTATATTTGATAAAATTTGATAAAACTTGATATATTTTGATAAAAATTGATAAAAATTGATAAAAATTGATAAAATTTGATAAACTTTGATTAAATTGGACAAAGTAGGATCCATTGCAACCACGCCAGAACGACATCGTGTCTGAGCTGATGCGAAGTCACTCGGTGGACAGTCTCAAGAAGACCACTGATGAGTTTGTGAGGATGATGCACGACGAGAAGAAGCGCAAAAGGAGAATGGTGGAAGAAGAAATGGAAACAATCCTTGCGGAAAAAGAGCTGGTCTTGAAACAAGTGGGTGGGTGAGAACAAAGGCGCTTTGTGGGATGGAAAGATCAATTATTGAAATAAAATTGGAATAATGTTCGTGTTATATTAGTTTTTATGTTCATATGCTATTGAAATTTGAAACGATTCGTTTTAAAGAAAAGTCAAATTGAGCAAGAGAACAAGGCACTGCTGCAGAAGTTGCAGGAGGAATTCAAGAAGAGGAAGGCTATGCAGGAAAAACAGGTGTTTTCGTTAATTCAAACAGAAAACGTTTTATGAAAAAAAAACTTTATGAAAAAAAAACTTTATGAAAAAAAAACTTTATGAAAAAAAACTTTATGAAAAAAAAATCTTTATGAAAAAAAATCTTTCAAACCTGTTAAAAAGTTAAAAGTTAATTTCATAATAATATTAATCAGTACGTAGAATTTTTTTCCTAAAATATAATGTTTCAACGTGGTAGAAGGTGACTGTGAGAGAGAGGGACGAATGCATGGAGAAACTTCGAGACTTGTTCGAGGAGTTGCAGAAGCTCAAGGTCACTTACAAGTGAGGAAGTTACCATGTATCTATTTGGATTGTATCTATTCGGATTGTATCTATTTGGATTGTATCTATTTGGATCCTATCTATTTTGATTGTATTCATTTGGATTGTATCTATTTGGATTGTATCTATTCGGATTGTATCTATTTGGATTGTATCTATTCGGATTGTATCTATTCGGATTGTATCTATTTGGATTGTATCTATTTGGATTGTATCTATTTGGATTGTATCTATTTGGATTGTATCTATTTGGATTGTATCTATTTTGATTGTATCTATTTGGATTGTTTCTATTTGGATTGTATCTATTTGGATTGTATCTATTTGGATTGTGTTCATTTGTATTGTGTTCATTTGGAATTATATTTAATATGATTTTGTATTCCAAAATAATCTTTTGTAAAACAATCAATATTCAATATTACTTTGTAAATTTTAATTACTATTCATTAGATACTATATAATTATCATTTTATATTGGTATTCAACTTAATAAGCAACCTGATACGGTAAACTTATTAAATTTGATGAGCTAGGGCTATGAAGAATACTATGGCTGGAAAAATTTATTTCAACAAAGTGGAAATTTGGAGCAAAAATCTTTTTTTTCTTTTTTCGTAATTTTTCAACTTCAATCCTCGTTTCTCTTCAAGCCTCCATGGATCTTTGACGAAGGAGAAACAGCTTCACCAGAAGTACAATGTTCTTCTGGACGGCGCCCAAGATGAGGTGCTCCAGAGGCAAAAGCAGGTTTCGCTTGTCACTGTGTTGCGTGTGTTGTGGATGTATGAGTGCAATCATCCATGTTTGAGGTTTTCAGAGTGGTGTTGTGGTAATTGAGTCGCTGTGTAGATTTTTTTATGCGGTTGCAGTTTTTAGATAACCTATAAAGATACTATAGTTGAGTTTACTTTTTATTGAAATTATTGCAATCTATTGTGTCTCATTTTCACGTAAAAAACACACACACACACACACACACACACACACACACACACACACACACACACACACACACACACACACACACACACACACACACACACACACACACACACACACAGGTGAGAGAACTGACTCATGACAAGGAGGAGCTGATGGCAAGAGTGAGAACCACCCACGAGGACATACAGTCCCTCAAAAGGCAAACGAACCACCTGCAACAACAGCTTAAGGACGAGAGCAAGGAGAAAGAACAGTGAGCACCCCATGCAAAATTTCATCTCCATATAACTAATCCATCTAATCTTTTGTTTCATTTCCATATAACTAATCCAACCTAACTTTTTATTTCATCTCCATATAACTAATCCAATCTAATCTTTTATTTCATTTCCATATAACTAATCCAACCTAACTTTTTATTTCATCTTCATATAACTACTCAAATCTAATTTTTTGTTTCATCTCTCGACAAATAATCAAATCTAACATCTAATTTTTCATCTTCATATAGTTATCATACATCAATTCAGTTAAATCTTCCATCTTCATATGAATAACTTCACTCCGAACCAGAAGCCCAAAAGTTTCTTGGCAAAATTTGAAAATCACGATACTCTTGTTTTGATATTTTTTCTGTTTTTGTCATCATTTTAAAAATAATTTTAAACAAGAAATATATTCTTGTTTTTTGATAATAATTTAAAAAGGTGTTTTCATATTCCACTCATTCCCAGACTTAACAGACTCGTGGCAGTTTTAAGAAGGAAGTTGGCCGAAGGTTGATGTCTTGAGTCATTGCACGAGGTTACAATACAAGACGAGATAGAAAAATAATTAAATTAATAATAAAATTGAGACCAATTTAAAGTTTAATATTATTTTTTATTTTAAAAACTAAATTTTATCAATGGAAGTTTAAAGTTTTTTAAAAAAATTTGATTTTTTCACATTTTAACTCGAAAGATATTACGTTTTGCAAACCGTTGAATTATTTATGGAAAATCTCACTTTTTTGCTTCCTTCATTGAGGGCTTTGTTTTTAAAAGACGTATTAACTTATTCATATCGACCAATGGAGGACAGTCAAGACTTCAGTTTTTTTGAATTCCAAAAAACCAACCTTGTTTAGAATTTTGCCATAAAACTACACGTGTATCTGTTACTCCATCATAAAAGTCTTTTTTAAATATGAAAGACCATTTCGTTTGCAGTGACTTAGATTGTTTGAACTTTTTCGAAATATTTTTCATGAAAACAGTGTCTTTTTTAATGCAATGGAAATTCTAGTCTTATATTCATTAATGCAATAATTTCAACATTTATCTTCACCATGTATGCTTTTCTTGGGAGTTGATGCTTATGAGAGGGAGGGGTGAGAGAAGGAGAGATGGGTGGGTTATGAAAGGGACGAGAAAGTAGTGAAATGGATGAAAATAAAATAGAAAAATGAAAAAAAAAGATGAAAAAAAAGTCAGGTTGGAAGAAAAAAATCGTGAAGAAAAAAACTTAAATAAAGAGAGAAAGATGAAAAAGAAAGGGAGGAAAAAGGAAAGAAAGGAAGGGAGGACGAAAGAAGGAGAGGAGGAAAGAATTGGGATCTGGTTTACTCCCTTGGAGCCTTCATCCTATTTCATAATGCTTTGCGAGAGTAAAACGAGAACGGATTATTCAAACAAACGTGTATTTTTATTTTAATACTTTCACGAGAGCAATTTTGTTTTGAAAGTTAATAATGGTATTTTTAAAAATAAATACTTGATTGCTGTTCAAAGGGATTAGTACACAAACTTTAGCTCTTGAAAAATTCCATCTTTATATTCTATTTTTGAGTAAACCTCATTGAAGAACGCCATCTATTCCATTATTGTCTTCCAGCCCAGGCAGGGCTTTTGGGTTTATTTTATTTTTCAAAAAAAAAACAAAAATCAGTTAAGCCTTTTTTATAATTTTCAAGCGTCTCACAATGATTTTTAACTTTTAAAAAATATTCAATTTTTTTTGTTTTTTTTTTCAAGTTAATTTTTTTTATTGTCTTGGGACATGACTCTTTGATTTCATTGGTTACGTTCTGCTCCGTGTTCTCTTGGTTTGCACCTTGAAAGTTGTTACCGGAATGACCATCAGTTATCTTTCACTAGTCGACTTTTTCGCTAAGTCACGTTTAAAAAGTTCATATGGATAATCACAATAATCACGACTTTTTTTGAAGCAATCGTCACTTTTTGAAATTTAAAAAATAAAGTTTGTTTTTTTTTTTCAAATAATTTAAAAAGTTTCAAAATTATTTTCTTGATTTACGATTTGGGCTTAAAAGTGAATTTCACCACGAAATCCACGGTTAAACTCAACATCGGTAAGCGAATAAAAATGTCCAACAAAGGTACATCAGTGCGTGTGGCGAAGGGGAAACGTGTATTACGACGGGAGTATTCAATGTCGCTACATCCGCTGAATAAAGAAGTGTATGATGGAAAAGTCTGCATGTGGCCCATAATCCAGGAAACGGAAGTACCTCAAATAATTGCTAACACGTGATTTCGCACCTTCTTCCGATCATAACTTGTCCAAGGTGCTTGCCTTTATTGCGCCTTTGATTTATGTTGCTTATTTCCTCTTCTTAACTCCCTAAGTCTTCTCGCTGGAGTGTTTCGCTCGAATATTCGTGCCGCAGCTCCGGAGCTGAAGAATATTCAAATTATTTAAATAATTAAATTATTTAAATAATTTAAATAATTTAAATAATTTTTTAAAAAAAATAATTTTATTTTCTGCTTCAGTATTTTTAAAATTTCAAAATAATTGTTTTAAAATCTTCGATAAAAAGATCGCAGTTTTGATCTTTTTATTATTCAAAAAAACTTTTTTATTTTTTTAAAAACAGTTTTTACACCACTATAACAAAAAACCTATCAAAGGTTCACTTCAAACTTCGTAAAAAAGCTTCTAAAAACGTATGTGTGATCATTAATAAACCTTGAATATTATTAACTCCATGATTTTAAAAATCAAATTCAGATAAACGCTGAAGATGTTACAGAACATGGCGAACAATCAAAATACAAAAAAAAAATTTTTAATAACTTTATACAAGTTTCCCGACTTGATTGTGTGGAATATTTTCAAGAAAACTCCATTGAAATCAAAGTTTGTGTTTTTATTTTTATTGCTTATAAAATTAAAAAAAAATTTTTTTTTATCACTTGTTATATTTTTATTCTCTCGAAATTAATTTTTCATTCAAAAACTATCATATCTTACTTAGGAATCGATTTGGTTCGAGTACGATGTTTTTTAAACAGACAATAACTAGAATTAAAAAAAATAATATTATTCGTACAAGTCAAACTTTATTTATATTTATCAGTTAAATATTATTAGAACCTCTAATTGGCTATTTTGTTGGAGCATCTCATTTAAAATTAAAATAAATAATTAAATCACAGATAATCTCAACCCTCATTTTAAGGTTTTTAAATGTTATTATGTTATTAAAGATTATAAAAAAAATGAACAAATAAAAATGCTATTCGTCAAAAAATTGCAAATAATACCATTACTCCATTACCATTGTCAGATCAACGTTGTTTAATCAACTGTTGAATTAGAAGGAATAGATTTTTGTGGTTTTATGATGAAATAATTGTCAAAATACTTGGAAAAACTTACTTTGGCGGGCTACAAAACAGTGTGATAACGTTGAGTCTGCGACCGCTTGAAAAGAACACTGCTGTGACGAGCAAGTGTAGCAACACTTGTGACATCTGTGCCTGCATCATTCAAACCTCCCTTTGCTTCTATGTCTCCGTTTGTGTGTTTGTATGCTTGAGTTTGTCTAACTGTCACTCTGGGTTTGTCTGAGTGTTACTCCGAGTTTGTCTGGGTGTCACTCGGAGTTTGTCTGATTGTCTTTTTGAGTTCGCATTTGCTTCTTTTCAGGTTTAGTTGTTTTACTTTTGAGCTGTTCATGTTTTCTTCCTGGCATTCGTTTAATTTTTTTTCGTAATTTTTTAATATTGTGATTAAAATTATTCACCTGAATCCAACGTTTCCATTATGTGTTTTTTCTGTTATACTTAAAAACATAAGTATTGTGTTATCGTCAATAAATCGATAAGGATCAAAGAGACTTTATTCGTGTTAGCTAACATCTCATTGCATTTTTAAATCTTCTGAAATGGCTCGAAAGCACTGTTGACTTTCCACATGGCCTCCCCAACCGCTTGATAATCGCATTATTAATCCACTGTCGGATGCTTCATCACGTGTGAAAGGCCTGTGCAACAAACATGTAAGGATGCCGGCTGAACGAACATAAGCTTCTAAAACAGAATCCGATATTATATGAATTAATATGAGAGTATAGTAATTAATACAGGAATATACAATTTAATGAGAATATACAATCTGATGAAAATATACAAACTGATGAGGATATAAAACTTAATACAAGAATAGAAAAATAATAGAAAAATATACAAATAATACAAAAATATACAAATAATACAAAAATATACAAATAATACAAAAATATACAAATAATACAAAAATATACAAATTACCACAAGAATATACAAATTAATGAGGATATAAAAATTAGGGAGAATATGCATATTAACACAAGAATATAAAAATAATACAAAAATATACAAATGAATACAAGAATATACAAATTAATACAAAAATATACAAATATACAAATGAATACAAGAATATACAAACTAATGGAAAAATGCACAAATAAATACTAGAATATACAAATTAAAACAAGAATATACTAAATTAATACAAGAATATACAAACTAATACAAGAATATACAAATTAAAACAAGAATATACAAACTAATACAAGAATATACAAACTAATACAAGAATATACAAACTAATACAAGAATATACAAACTAATACAAGAATATACAAACTAATACAAGAATATACAAATTAATACAAGAATATACAAACTAATACAAGAATATACAAACTAAGATGAAAAGCTCAAAGAATGTATAAATCTTAAGAAAACAATAAACTCGATACATCAACTTATGCTAACACCATACACATTCAATTCCAAGTCGGTAAATCATGCAAAGTTATATAAACACAAACGGCTTAAAGCACATGACTCAAGCACACACAAAAACATTCTTTAAAATACAACAATAAAAAACCGAAATTTCAAAACTTGAAAACTATTAACAAACAAAAAAACTTTTTTAATAATTAAAAAAAAAACAAATCCATTCAAAAACCTCCAAAAAGTATTAAAAAAAACTCAAGTGATTCTTCGCTTGTGTATTTTAATAGATTTCCACGCATGTGAAATCGCATGGACAATGCCTGAAGTCCATGACAACACCACAATTGTGCTCATAGCAACCGTCATTCGAATCATCAGCTCCACTTCACAATGCTGGTTTAGCGTGTCAGCATAATTGCGAGGAACATTAACAGTACCAACGTCTTATGTTCATTCGTTCCGTAACCATGGAGACACGAAATTTTCATTAGTTTTTCCAAAACCGTTTTATTGTTTTTTTTCATATTTTTAATCACCAAACAGTTTTTTGTCATGTCTTACTTTAAAAAAAGCCCTATACGTGGCGAAAACTGCTGAGAGAATCCAATATTGAAACAGCACCCTTACAGAATAGGAAGAAACCATGTGTTATCATACTAGTCACAAAAAAAACAATAACAAAAAGAACAACAAAAAGAACAACAAAAACAACCCCAACAACAACAAAAACAACCCCAACAAAAACAACAACAAAAACAACCCCAACAACAACAAAAACAACCCCAACAAAAACAACCCAAACAAAAACAACCCCAACAAAAACAACAACAACAAAAACAACAACAAAAACAACCCCAACAACCACAACAACAAAAACAACCCCAACAACCACAACAAAAAAAACAACCCAAACAAAAACAACGACAACAACCCCAACAACATAAACAAAAACAACCCAAACAACCCCAACAACCACAACAACATAAATTATTTCATCACCCACCGCCATTTTCCATACATATATTGCATTGTGGTCTCGAAACTCTACGGGTTAATGCCATTATATTAACATTGACACTTGTATTTTATTGTATAAATAACAGCTCAACCACATAAAATCTCTGTCACCAACTTTCTAACACACCAGTCCCACAAAATTATTCATCCGTCACCTCCTCCCACCCTCCGCAGTTTCGGACCTTGACATTTGACACTCGGCTGAATAAGACTACGGTGGAAGTGTTCAGAAAGGTTAGCTTTTGAGAATCGAAAAGAAGTGTGCAATTAACTATAGGAGATTCATCGCCCGATGTAATATTCAACATGATTTTATGTTTAAAAGGTGTCTTCAAGCGGTCTGTTTATTTATTATAACGTGAAAAAATCAATTTTTTGATTGTGACGGCAATTTAAAAGGTAGAGTTAAATGCATTTGTAGAACCTTTTTTCAAAATTTAAATAAAAGTTTTCACTAAAATCTCTTTCAAGTGAATCAACACGAAGTTGGTAACCTCAAGTCCCATATAAATACTCCCTCTGGTGCACCTTGTTAAATAACAAAAAAAAATCCCGTTATAACGCGTTATTGCTGGTTAATAATGATTTATGATACTATTTTAAGCCGCTCATTGTTAAGCGCTACACCATCTGACAACGACAAGGCATCTGACGTCAGAAAAAAGAAATAAAAAACAATTATCAACAAAAACAATAACAAAAGCTCTCTAACAAGCCGTATTAATTGACATCATCACGAAGGATTTAAAAGTGAATGTCGGACGGGATTTTAAAAAAACTTCGGAGATCGAATTATTAATTGAATTAAACTGAAATAGGAACAAAATTATACATGGTGAATTATAATGTTATTAAATGGAATAATTGAAGGTGAATAAAAGAAATAATTAAAATAATTTTAATAATAATAATAATAATAAATATTTAAAACAACGAAATTATATTTATATAAAAGAAAAAAAACTCAATAAAAGGGATAGTAATTTTATGCGAACAATGATAATAATAATAATAATAATAATAATAATAATACTAATAATAATAATAATAGTAATAATAATAATAATAATAATAATAATATTAATAATAATAATTACAATAATAATAATAATAATAATAATAATAATAATAATAATAATAATAATAATAATAATAATAATAATAATAATAATAATAATAATAAAAATAATAATAATAATAATAATAATAATAATAATAATAATAATAATAATAATAAAAATAATAATAATAATAATAATAATAATAATAATAATAATAATAATAATAATAATAATAATAATAATAATAATAATAATAATAATAATAATAATAATAATAATAATAATAATAATAATAATAATAATAATAATAATAATAATAATAATAATAATAATAATAATAAAAATAACAATAATAATAAAAAGAAGAAGAAAAAAAAAAAAAAAAATAATAATAATAATAATAACAATAAAAAAATGGAAAAAAATAAAAACAAAAGCAATAACAGCAATAATAAAGAGAATAGAAATCACTCGCTCACAAAGTACCGTACACACGGCTCGCAGGCACGAACCCTTGTTGCTGACACAATGAGCACTTGTGCATCGGCAGGTGTTCCCTCTCACGTGACAGCTCCTATGCATACAAAAGCACACACACATGCATACACACGTGCACAAATACATGCATACACACATACACACACATTCACATGCATACACACGTACACACACACACACACACACACACACACACACACACACACACACACACACACACACACACACACACACACACACACACACACACACACACACACACACACACACACACACACACACACACACACACACACACACACACACACACACACACACACACACACACACACACACACACACACACACACACACACACACACACACACACACACACACACACACACACACACACACACACACACACACACACACACACACACACACATACATACACACAAACACACATGAATACACACGTACACACACATATGCACACATAAGCACACGCACGTAGATACATACACACACATAAAAAAACAGACACACGTGCACTAACATAGATAAAAAAAACCACAAATACAGATGGAGACTGACATACATAAACTATACAAAACCTATATACAAATAGATGAATAATTATATATATTTTTTGTATGTTTTTTTTATATAAACGTCTATATATATACAAATAGTTGCAGTGTACATTCTAATCTCTCATAGAGAGCACAATCAGACGTGTGATGTATTATATATTTATTATTTATTATATATTTATATAGCACAATGGATCTATGCATATATAAAAGAGTTTTAACCAACTTTTGATGATTTGCCTTCGCGATTTTTTTTCACTTAATCAAAAATGTGAAAATATCGTCTGTGGCTGGTGAGCCCTTTATAGCATGCTTCATGAGGCGCTGAATTATTTTTGTAGAAAGAATTTTGGAGTAAAAAAACATCACAGGAATCACATAATCCAGTCGCCATGAATTTGGAAAGAGAGATGTTTTTGAATGAGTTATGCTTGAAATCTATCTCTTGGAACTTCCAGTACATGGGACGCATAAATAATTTTTGACAAATTTTTGTTACCCCAGTGTTGGCATTTACGATCATCATTAATGGCGGCCTCGAAACTCTACGGGGTTAATGCCGCTATAATGATATTCGTGTTTGTATTGTATTGTATTGTATTGTATTGTATTTTATTGTGTTGTATTGTTTTGTATTGTATTTTAGTACATTGTATTGTATTGTATTGTATTGCATTGTATTGTATTGTATTGTTTTGTATTGTATTGTAATGTATTGTATTGTATTTTATTGTATTGTATTATATTGTATTGTATTGTATTGTATTGTATTGTATTGTATTGTATTGTATTGTATTGTATTTTATTGTATTGTATTGTATTTATTTTATTGTATTGTGTTGTATTGTATTGTATTGTATTGTATTGTATTGTATTGTATTGTATTGTATTGTATTGTATTGTATTGTATTGTATTGTATTGTATTGTATTGTATTGTATTTTATTGTATTGTATTGTATTTTATTGTATTGTATTGTATTGTATTGTATTGTATTGATAAGCACAATTAAAATCCACCAAACTCATTTTCAATCCACTGCCACAGAATGTTCGGCAGACGTTTTTGTTTACTTTTCGTTTTCTAAATCTGCAAACACTCGTCTGCTTTCAAGTGCTCATGAATAACTCCCTCCCACCGCCTTGTTAGCTCTGCCTCCATCGCTTTCATGATAGTATCATGAAGCGTCGTATAACTCCACTTTTGAGTTTTTGATATCTGGGCAATTGTAGTTTTTGATATGATACATACCACTATATAATCCTTCACTTAGGATCACTATAGGTATTAATATTTGATACACCTACTCTTGCTGGTATATCGATTTTATTATGGTCTTATGAGTACAATCTTTAGTATCAGTACATAACAGATCAATATTTGTTATAATTAGTACTTAGCATAAGTATCAATGAAACTAGTACTAGTTGTAATAAGAGACTCAGTGTGTGTGTGTGTGTGTGTGTGTGTGTGTGTGTGTGTGTGTGTGTGTGTGTGTGTGTGTGTGTGTGTGTGTGTGTGTGTGTGTGTGTGTGTGTGTGTGTGTGTGTGTGTGTGTGTGTGTGTGTGTGTGTGTGTGTGTGTATGTGTGTGTGTGTGTGTGTGTGTGTGTGTGTGTGTGTGTGTGTGTGTGTGTGTGTGTGTGTGTGTGTGTGTGTGTGTGTGTGTGTGTGTGTGTGTGTGTGTGTGTGTGTGTGTGTGTGTGTGTGTGTGTGTGTGTGTGTGTGTGTGTGTGTGTGTGTGTGTGTGTGTGTGTGTGTGTGTGTGTGTGTGTGTGTGTTGAAGTATCGCAAACAACAATTAAATGTTTTAACTTCGATGCCAGTATTGCTATCGCATAAAAACTGAAGTTTTTTGAAACATTTTTTGGAGGTTTTTCTGATGGTTATTCAGATAGTTTTCAGACACACAACTTGAAAGGTGCGTCTTGTTTGAACGAACCAAGCCCGAACAAGCGAGAACCGATGTTTGCTCTCGTTTCATGCTCACAGACGCAACATGCAAAACGTCAAACACGATTTTTGATTTTATATACAATATTTTTTTGTATCGTTCCATGTTAGTTTTTATTAGATTTTTTTTAAACAATTTTTTTTGGAACTTGATTATTTAAATAATTGAAAATTTGCACTTCTTATTGTGATGCCCTTTGTCCCTAAAACACAAATAATACAATACAATACAATACAATACAATACAATACAATACAATACAATACAATACAATACAATACAATACAATACAATACAATACAATACAATACAATACAATACAATACAATACAATACAATACAATACAATACAATACAATACAATACAATACAATACAATACAATACAATACAATACAATACAATACAATACAATACAATACAATACAATACAATACAATACAATAAAATACAATACAATACAATACAATACAATACAATACAAACACGAATATTATTATAGTGGCATTAACCCCGTAGAGTTTCGAGGCCACATAAACGTAATGAAAAATGGAAATAAAAAGAAAAAAATATTTTATTTTTACTCATTTAACTTTATATTATTTATTTTATTTTAAATTGTTTGTATTAAAAATAACAATTATTATTTGTTAGTTATACTTACGTTTGAGCCTTCATTTTTGCTATCCATGGTAATACTATAAAGAGACAAAGACACATTTATAAAGGCTCAAAATTAAAAATGGAGTTTACCTAGAGGGATAAGCGAAGCTGTTAATTAATTTGCACACGAAACATATCAAAGGAAGCTGTGTGTATAAACTTTCACAGGCGCGTGTGTGTGGAGTGGGGAGGAAAGCGGAGGATTAGACGGGAATATGCGGCCTTAACCATCATACATTTTCATTCTTTTTATGTTGTTCATAACCAAAATACCATACGCAGAATATCTTGTTTATTTTTATTATTCATTGTACTGTATATGTCCATGTTTAACGTGTTTTTATTCATAATTTTTTTTCTCCAAATAAATTGCATGTTTTTAGTGTTTTATTTCATTTATTTAAATCTTTTATTGTTTAAATAATTATAATACAATCAAATATGAAATAATCACTTGTTATATAAACACTCATTTTGGTATCCCTGATACTACTATCATTTATATCAGTATTTCTGATTAGTACTACTCGAGCTGTCTTATATGATATATTTTTCATTTATAGAAACATAGAGAAAAAAAATTAAAAAAAAAACAAAATATTGTTTGGAGGGATGTTTTGAATTCGTGCAAACTTGAAATTAAAGTTGTTGATTTTATAAGTTCAAAAGATTAAAATTAAAAAAAACTTTCAACAGTTTTGTTTCCTAGTTTTTTTATTTTTTTTTATTCGTTCTCGATTTTAGAATTTTCGAAAAGTATTCGTTTGAAATAAATCAAAAAACAAATAAAAGCTGAGGTTTTCACACTAAAAACTGAGATTTTCACACTGAAAACTGAGGTTTTCACACTAAAAACTGAGGTTTTCACACTAAAAACTGAGATTTTCACACTGAAAACTGAGGTTTTCACACTGAAAACTGAGGTTTTCACACTAAAAACTGAGGTATTGACCGTCCAAACGTCCTATTTTGCTCGCAAGAAAGGGGAGTGCAGAGAACGTACTACGACAAGCACACTTGCCGTGGAGTGTTGATTAATGCCTGCACAGCTTGTGTACAAATTGAAACTTCCATCGATTTGCACCACTATTTCAAGCCATTATGACCCATCAATCTCCAAATATCAATTCTGATTTTTTCCTTCTGATTTTTTGTTCAAGTTATTTTTAGTCTTTTTTTGTGAAAATGACTAATTTTTTGTTGTATTTAATTTTTCTGTTCAAATCTCTTTTGGGTCATTTTTTTTTCAATTCTGAAGGTTTTATCATTTTTTATACTTAAGATGAAAATTTAATTTTTATAATTGAATTGAGTTATTTGAACTATCAACTCACAGTTCAAAACCATTAAAATAATTATGGATTGATTATTACTCATACGTTGTGAAAAAAATAAAATAAAACAAAGAGTACATGAAAATTCAAAGAAAAAAACAATAAAAAAGCCAAAAAAACAAATAAAAATTGGAAATTTGATTTAATAAAAACAAAATTCTCGATAAAACGAATATTTAAAAATTAAAATATTTTTAATTATTTAATAAAACAAGTATTTTAAATAGAAAAACAGATTTTGAAAAAAAATATTTTTACTAAAAGGGTATTTTTATTAAAAAATAATTTTAAATAATAATTCTAAATTTTAAAAAATAATTAAAAAGAATAATTAAAAAAATAATTAAAAAAAATAATTGAAAAAATAATTTTAAAAAATAATTTAATAAACTAATTTAAATAAAAACGGAAAAAAAATAAAAAAATAAAAATGCTGGAACAAAGGATGGATGGAGGCAGCATGATAAAAAAGAAATCACGTGTCGCTGCTTTGTTCAATTGTTCCTGCGGTCCTTTGTGGTGGGTTTAGGGGTTTTAGTTTTT
>OX387249.1:1304554-1354554 GCA_947562095.1 Branchellion lobata | reverse complement strand
CCGTGCAAAACTACCTGAACGAATACCTCAGCCAACAACTCAACAGTAAACACTTTTCGACGGAACAAACCAACCAACTTAATTTCACTTCAAAAAAATTTACCAGCTCCTTGAAATCCAACGCTCCGCACCAGCATTCGCCCTCGGAACAGCCCAAAAAACGAAAAAATTCGCCAGGGGGCCTTTCGGGTTACAAAAAGAAGAAGAAGGACACCAAAGACGAGCTCAAGACATCTTCTGTTTCGGGAACTTACATCAGGGATGAAAACGATGACTCGATGGCACCGCTGTGTCGAGGTGACATTGACACGTCTCTGAACGTAGTCGAGGTGACGCCAGAAGCAAAGGCGGAATTGGAAAAAATCGAAAACAAGATAGGCGACTACGTATGTTGCTTGTGCAAGGAGAAGTACGAAGACGCGTTCCAGCTGGCACAGCATAGGTGTTCGCGCATCGTGCACGTAGAGTACAAGTGTTCTGAGTGTGACAAAGTGTTCAACTGTCCAGCCAACTTGGCCTCACACAAGCGCTGGCATCGACCCAACGAAGACTCACACAAAGAGGCAAGCGTCAAGAAACAGAAGGTTTTCTCAGCGTCCAGCAAGTCTCTTTTTCCCGCCAACAGTCTTCCCCACCAGTACCTCGTCGGTGGGCAGGGTGCCATGCAGCCTGTGAGACAACACCTGTTCTCTCTTCTCAGCGGTAACAACAACAACAACAACAACAACAACAACAACAACAACAACAACAATCACTACCAGTTCAGTTCGCAATTCAACCTTCCAAACCCCTCGCAAGAAGTTCCCCTAGATTTGTGCATTTCAAAAAAGTCATTTTAGTCAACCTCGCTCGCAATGCGACATTTTTATTACTTGAATACTTAAAGTATATTTATTTTTACTTGAACCTCAAAGCTTTCTGCTTATAACGTTTCCACTTCACGACTATCGTTTTCACTCTTCATCATCACCCTCATCCATTCTTCCGCTTATAATCACTTTGCATAAAGTTGTTGTTCGGCACGAGACGAGTCGTCTAGTCAATTTGTACATTTGTTTATATCGTTCGTGTTAGTCTGTTAATCAAATCTAGTTTATTTGGCTTTACTCTTTTGTTATTCTATAATAAAAATCTCAAATCTAAAACTTATTTTTTGTTCAATTGGGAGGAATATCTATAGAGTTTTAGTTAAAACTGAAAACTCTTCAAGGAAAAGCTGGAGGAAGAAAGTAGGAGGCCTATAGGCATTAACAAAAGTGAAAGAAGAAAATGATTTGAATGATGAAAATAGACATTCGAATGTAGATTAAGAAGATGAGTGGATGTTAGAAGCAGAAAATGTAGATTTATAGAACAAAGAAATGCCACCATTGGCGGAGTGAAAAGAAGAAAAAGGTTTTGTAGGAGACCTAGCTAATTCAATAAAAGAGTAAAATGAAGGAGGAGCAGAGAGTAAGGAGGGTGAAGTGGCATTTTCAGACCATGTCTCAGTTAAGTTAATAAAGTCTAATCTAATCTAATCAATTAATTTATATGGCGCTGATTCCACGCTGTTCAAGAGCGCTCTGCTACGAACTGTTTGAACAACAATGCTTCAAGGGCTTTAAGAAATGAAAGTAGAGAAGTATTAGAAGTGAGATTGGCGGAAGAGAGTTCCATTGAAGGAGCCCAGAGTAGGAAAGTGCAGATTTGGCATAAGTACTATTGGAAGGTATCCTAAAAATTGATAATAAGTAGATCTCAGTCCCTTACGAGGAGGCAACTTGAAAAGGTCAACCGAGTAATTAGATGAGTGATTTTTTTTTATTTTATACATGAGTGCATATTTTTGGTAACTGATCTTTTTTAAGAGGCAACCAGTGTAAAGAGATAAGAGTGAGAGTTAGACGAGGGAATTTATGAGTGCCAGAAACTAAGCGGGCTGCGCTATTGAAAGCTTTGGTGAGAAAGTGTAGCGTGGTCTCTGGGAGTCCATAGTATAGTTACGATAGTCAAAGCGGGAAAAAATAAGCGAAGAAACTGGTAGTTTGAGGGTTGGATTGTCTAAAGTTTCAGTTGCTCGATACGACAAAGATGAAAAAAGATGATTTTGTCATATATATTATTTTTGGTATGAGAGAAAGTACAAAGTCAAAGGCAAAACCTAAACTATGAAGGGTGGAAGAAGTAGCAGGTTTGATTAAATATTAATTGAGGGAAGAGATTCAATAAGTCGAGAAGACTTGCTAAAATATATAAAATCAAATTTTGAGGTATTGAGTTTGAGGAAAATAGAATCACTCCAAGATATTATTTTACCAATACAAGAAGAAATTTTAGAGGTAGTAGAAGATAATTCATATTTAGGAAATAAAGTAAAGATGTAAGAGTCATCAGCATAAAGTTGACTATGAAGAGAGAGTAATGAAATAATTCTACAAAGAAAAATGTTAAAAGATTAAAACTGTGTAAAGATTCCTTGTCAAGTGACCTGGTGTTTAACAAAGAAAAGTTAAAATCATTATTAGAACTTGAAAGAGTCGGGTAAGGAAGCGGTTTTGTTAATTTATTTTTAAATTTCCTGTGAGAATTTCTATTTTGAAGAAAACGGGACCTAAGTTTGAAATTTGGTAATTTTAGAAAAAAATTTCTACGTCTAACAAGGTGAGGTGGGCGAAAGGGAAGAGAAGAAAGATTCCGAAGGAAGTCAGGAGAGTAATTCATTGAAAACTTTAATAAAAAATACATATTCAAACCAGTGCTTGAATATGAGAATGATGAAATACAAAAAAAATTGTAATATACAGTTTTCATCTAAATTCCAAGTTTAAAAACAGTTCGTAGCAAAAACATGAGTTTGTCACGCTGCTAACCAAAGACCTTGTGAATCTTCTGAGAATGTTCTTAGAAGATTTGATGTTATAGGTTAGGCAATTTTCTTATAAAACCATTACTTATTGTTAATAATCGTTATCGAATAAACTAGGAAGTAAAAGTCGCTTAAACAGCCTGTGCCATTATTTGGAAACAAATCTTAAAATTTGAATATTTTAATCAACTTGTCTATAACCTCGAAAGAATTTCAAGAAAACGACTATTAATAAGATTGAGGGAGTGAACGTTTTAAGGACAAGAACAAATTCTGTGTGTCCCAGCTGCAAATAAGTGTTTTAAAATAATCTTTCAACCCCTACTTGAACATAGAAAGCCAGCTCAACTTGAACGAAAGTTATATTCGAAAACAAAGTGAATGATAATTTAAAAGAATATTAAAAATAACAAGTTGGGATTTTTTGTTTTTTTAAAATTCTTTATTGAAAGAAAAAATAATTTCAAAAGTTTATTTCTTACCGTAGAAATTAATTTCTTTGAAAAAACTTAGTGTAAGTTTTTTAAATGTATTTTAAGGCAATGAAAATACCTTTTTCACTTTGAATATATTTTCCGGCACACTAATTAATAATTAAATATTCAAAATACTTTCAAATAACTTTGAAAATTCATAAATCTCAATTTTCTTTTGAATTTTTCAAACAGACTCAAGTAAAAAAGTCTTATTTATCATATACGCTAAAAATATAAAGTACTTGGCCAGACTATAGTAGGTGGATATTGGAAAAAGAGAAAATCCATTGATTTCGAACATTTTAACATACCGTTTTACGAAAATAACATGAAATTACAAACAAAAATATTTTGAAAAAGTTTTCTATTGATGAGTAAAATCTGATATATTATATTGATCCTACATATGTATATACATTTAGATCTATATAAATATATCTAGTCCGAAGTCTTACGTTTATCAAAAGTAACTAACTGGTAGAAATAAAATAAAATTTCGAATATTTTTGACGTTTGAGGCAAAAATTAATTTTGAAACTTTTTTTAACCTAAACTTAAATTACCTTTTAATAGGCTGTCACAAAAAGTAATAATTTTTGATAAGAAAGTTTAGAATCGGGAAACTGCAAAATGATGTTTAAATATGCTTTTTTGAGTTTATGTTTAATTTTTTTTCCTTGTGAAATAAGCGGTCTTCATTTGGTGGGAGAATGGAATACATCTGACTTTTACAAATTTCTTATTAAGTTCGGATTTCAAAAAACAGACAAAGATGATGTGAAAACTCAAGGTTACATATATGGAAATGTAACTGTGGAAGGAAAAGAGTCCGATATGGAAGTTGCACTTGTGGTTTTAGACAGTGAATATTTCTTAGAATTCCTTAACAATCGTCTCATTATACCCAAAACTAACGCTTGTTCTAAAATGTTCTCCAAAATTGAACATTTACTTTGGGATAAAAACTGCAACATCATGGGAAAGGAAGACTTTGTCAGGTGAGGTTTTCAAAATATTCTCTTCTGATGGTTTGGAAAAATATATACAGTGAACCCAAAACCAGACTAAAATGCTCATGTTCAATTTATTTGTCAAAATGAACTTTTAAATTAAACCTTGACAGCTTAGTGAAGAATTTTCTTTGAAACTTACCAACAAATAGCTTTATAAACAAAATTTAAAAATTTTTTAATATTTTTAATCATCTTTCATTTTTGAAGATACATTCCCTGCAAGAAAGGCCATCTTTGTCAAGATGAGGACAAATCTCGAGTGGTAAAGGGCAGTCAGTTCACTTTCAAAGTCCGAGACAAAATCCAACCGAGGTTTGTGTTGAATTGAAGAGTGTCAGTTTGATCGATTCAGTTTGTGGCTCATTTTCATGATAATCTCACAATCACGAGGTCATAAAAATGTTGATATCATATCTTAATTTGTTTTCTTTTTGAACTTAACTAAAACACAAATGACTTTATCCTGAATTTTAAAAATGGATCAATCAAGGCTCAGTTCTTTTCTGAATGCTCAATAACGTATCTGAATTAAAACAACAAGTCTAGCCGATAAAAAAGCTATTTTTATTAAACAATGAAATATTGGCCAAGTTCATAAATAAAAATAAACTAATATAAAAAAAAATAAATATTAATTGATTCTTATTTTTGTTTATTATTCAACTAAATTCATTGAAAATACAAATTCAACAATATACAGCAAAATAATATGTATTTATTTGTCTGAAGTGAAATTAAAATTTTATTAAATGAATTAAAATTATTTTTTTATTAAATTAAATAAATTAAAATTTTATTAAATAAATAAAAATCACAATTTTTGATATAAATAACGATTTTATAGTGTAAATCAAATTATTTTTAAAATATAAATCATTATAACAGATTTATGACTAAATAAATAAATAAAAATCTATTGTTATTTTGATTTTATTTTTCCAAAGACACAAGATAGAATATAATATTATGATGTTTGTCATTTCGAATGATTTAGCACTAATTCAGAGGTTGATTTAAAGGCAATATTTTATCGCTCAACCGTCCCAAAGTGATGTTTTCTATGGTCATAAACATTTCTTGGTGACTGCAGCGTACTATTTTATTCCGAACGCAGGGCAGGATGGGTGTTTGGGTGGTCATTCACTTCATTTATCCATTCACTTCCTCCATTCACTTCATTCATCCATTCACTTCCTCCATTCACTTCCTCCATTCACTTCCTCCATTCACTTCCTCCATTCACTTCATTTATCCATTCATTTCCTCCATTCACTTCATTTATCCATTCATTTCCTCCATTTACTTCATCCATTCACTTCCTCCATTCACTTCACTCATCCATTCACTTCCTCCATTCACTTCCTCCATTCACTTCCTCCATTCACTTCATTCATCCATTTACTTCCTCCATTCACTTTTTCCATTAACTTCATTCATCCATTCACTTCCTCCATTCACTTTTTCCATTAACTTCATTCATCCATTCACTTCCTCCATTCACTTCCACCATTCACTTCCTCCATTCACTTCATTCATCCATTCACTTCCTCCATTCACTTTCTCCATTCACTTCATTCATCCATTCACTTCCTCCATTCGTCACTGTTCAAAACTTCGTTTGTCACATCAATTTATCATTTCATACCTCACCAAACTTATAATACCATTCGTTAAATTATTCACCATTATCGTTATTATCGATTTTTATCTTCATTTACATAGCCATCCACTCATCCATTCAGATATACCTACTTATTTATTTTATTTTTTCTTTCCTATTTATTATAATTAAAATAAAAAAAATAAATTTTGAGTGGCCTCGAAACTTTAAGGGGTTAATGCCACTATAATAATATTCGTATTTTTGTTTTGTTGTTTTGTATTTGAGTTGTTTGCAACATCGCTTGTAGTAGACCAATGAATTTTTTATAACACCAAGTTTTAGTATGGCTTTGACGTTTTGTATAGTGAAGCATATAATCATAATGGTGTGTTTACTTAAACCTTTAACACTAAACATTCTTTTAAACATAGCATGTAACGTTGAAACAGGTATTGGCGCCAGAATTGCTTAAAATTCATTATAATTGCATTAGCGCTGAGTGCTCACGTGTGAAACCAGCTACTTTGATGTCATTGTCATGCCATTGTCTGTGCACCAGGTACTGGTACGTCAGCCTGGTGGCTTGCACGCTGAAGCACTCGAAGAGGGTGTGTGAGTGGACGTACCAGAAGCCTCAGATGACCCTCAAGTACGACTTGTGGTTCGTCAACGGCGACCCATCCGTCTCCCATTCGAACATCTTCGAACATCAGTTCTCCATCGAACAGTTTGACATGTTTGAAATTCACCTTGGCTTCCTCTTTCTTCATCTTCTGGTGACGCCTCTGCAGTGTTACGCAGTGCACCTCCACAGACATCCAGTGGCGGTTTTGTTGCTGGTGTGTATGTTAATCGAAGTGGCTGCTCTGGCGTCCAGTCTCAGCCACTACGCCCGCTTCGCAGTCAACGGCATCGGTTTCGAGTGGTTCCAACACTTCGGCAAGTTTCTCGACCTCATTGCACAGAGCTGCTTCATGCTGCTTCTGCTGCTGGTGGTCAAGGGGCTGTCCATCACTTGCTCCAAACTGCCATGCCTTTCCACCATCGCCGTCCTGGCCATCTGGATCCTCTACACCGCAGCCAATGTCATTCTCTTCTTCTGGAACATGGTTCGTTGCCTGTGCTAGCCTCAACCTATTTTAACTGGGTATTTGAAGATATTTCGCAAAAATATTGATTAATTATCTTTTAAATCTATTAATTAATTACCTTTTTTAAATTAATTATTTATTATCTTTTTTAAATTAATTATTTATTATCTTTTTAAATTAATTATTTATTATCTTTTTAAATTAATTATTTATTATCTTTTTAAATTAATTATTTATTATCTTTTTAAATTAATTATTTATTATCTTTTTTAAATTAATTATTAATTATCTTTTTAAATTAATTATTAATTATCTTTTTTAAACTATTCTTTAAACATTCAATAAAGTCACTCAAGTGTATATTTTCCGTATTTATAAATGTCATACTTTTATCATATTTTTGTACTTCTTACTGACATTTTTCCATCACAAGGCACGTCCTCATGCTTTCAGTCATGTTCTACAGCGCTTATTATTACTAGGTTCTCACGTTTTTGCTTTATTCCTATGTTATATTGTATCATGCCTAGTATATTGTTTTATATTATATTATAGTGTATTGTATTATTTTATATTATATTATATTATATTATATTATATTATATTATATTATATTATATTATATTATATTATATTATATTATATTATATTATATTATATTATATTATATTATATTATATTATATTATATTATATTGTATTGTATTATGTTATATTATATTATATTATATTATGTTATATTATATTATTTTATATTATATTATGTTATATTATGTTATATTATATTGTATTATATTATGTTATATTATATTATTTTATATTATATTATGTTATATTATGTTATATTATATTGTATTATATTATATTATTTTATATTATATTATATTCTATTTTAATTTATCATTTTGAGTTATTTTTGTATTGTATCATGTTGAATTATAATGCGATATTTATTATTTTTATTATTTTTATTATTTTGATTATTTTGATTATTTTTATTATTTTGATTATTTTGATTATTTTTATTATTTTTATTATTTTGATTTTATTATTTCAATTAATATTAATTCTTTTTTTACTGCATTATATTATTATTTAGCTTTAAAGCTTATTGTTTTGTTGTTTTATGTATTGTATTGCATTGTATTGTTTTTGCTCATTTTCTGTTTATTTTTATTCTATTTCCAAACACATGTTTTCGATTCTTATTATGTATATAAATCTCAAAATTATGCTACATACGTTTTTCTTGTTTTACCTTTGCTTAACGAACACGTATTTGAATTTCGAATGAAGCGATAAATCATAAAATGAGTTATGAAAATGCCTTTGAGGCAACTTAGTTTGCGAACTGTGCGCTATAACAAAGTGTACATTCATTCATTCATTCATTCCTTTAACACACGTTATCATTTTCACTTTTTTATCACCAAAACCAGCTTTATATGAGCGTGATACAATTATTTGAGATATTTTAGTATTGTGGCCTCGAAACTCTACGAGGTTAATGCCACTATAATAATATTCGTTTTTGTATTGTATTGTATTAGTATTTGTATTTTTATATATTCTTCTTGGTTGATCAATTTGAGTGGGCCAACACGCTCATTGGACCAAAATTGATCAATAAACAGAAGTAACGACTGAAATAATAAAAATATTATTTTGAAATTTTCTTCACTTTGGCGCCCTCTGATGAGAACTTTGACATTTCAAAAATCGAACTGGTCAATCACGTTGTTTTTATCAATTTGAATTTTGTTTTCATATTGTTTTGTTTGTTTGTGATTTATATGGGGAGTTGGTATTTGTTTGGGAGAGAGGAGTTGTAGAGGTTAAAAGTTGCTTATGAGTGAGTGATTGTGAATGAGTGAGTGAGTGAATGAGTGAGTGATTGTGAATGAGTGAGTGATTGTGAATGAGTGAGTGAGTGAATGAGTGAGTGATTGTGAATGAGTGAGTGAGTGTGAGTGAGTGAGTGATTGTGAATGAGTGAGTGATTGTGAATGAGTGAGTGAGTGAATGAGTGAGTGATTGTGAATGAGTGAGTGATTGTGAATGAGTGAGTGATTGTGAATGAGTGAGTGATTGTGAATGAGTGAGTGAGTGAATGAGTGAGTGATTGTGAATGAGTGAGTGATTGTGAATGAGTGAGTGATTGTGAATGAGTGAGTGATTGTGAATGAGTGAGTGATTGTGAATGAGTGAGTGAGTGAGTGAGTGAGTGAGTGAGTGAGTGATTGTGAATGAGTGAGTGAGTGAATGTGAATGAGTAAATGAGTGAGTGAGTGAAGGAGTGAGTGAGTAAGTGAGTGGGTGGGTGAGTGATTGATTGAATGAGTAAATGAGTGAGTGAGTGAGGAGTTATGAGAATGAATAATGAAGAATTGTAACGGATTGTTAGCAATTGTTTCAATGTCAAACTCCTAAGGTGGTTTCGTCGGTAATTATTGTTTACAGCAGTTTGGTGCGACTGCTGTTTTGTTTTGTTAATTAATAACCAATGTATATATATATATATATATATATATGTTTTTGTGTGTGTGTGTGTGTGTGTGTGTGTGTGTGTGTGTGTGTATGTATGTGTGTGTGTGTGTGTGTGTGTGTGTGTGTGTGTGTGTGTGTGTGTGTGTGTGTGTGTGTGTGTGTGTGTGTGTGTGTGTGTGTGTGTGTGTGTGTGTGTGTGTGTGTGTGTGTGTGTGTGTGTGTGTGTGTGTGTGTGTGTGTGTGTGTGTGTGTGTGTGTGTATGTGTGTGTGTGTGTGCGTGCGTGCGTGCGTGCGTGTGTGTGTGAGTTAAACTCTACTATTTTTGTCAGTATACTTTCATTTGTTACTACTTATCATCCTATATTTTTACAGTCTTTACACTTTGATTATAATTTCACAAAAACAATCAAGTACCTTGAAGCTCTTTAAGGCTAATGTATTGTATGCCATTGTATTTGTATGCCTATTTCTCTCCTTTATATACCTTTTCTATTTGTAATGGCCTTTTATATTTTTCCTTCTTTTTGGTTCTAGCGTACAGCTCATGAACCACAAGAGCAAAATTGCTCATTAATGTTTTTGTCAGAACTGAATCACTTCTGTTTTTTTGGTTGCTAAACAAAAATTTTTGGTTGGTATCTTTCGTCCAACTTTTATATTCAAATGTTCTCGAGTTTATTCCAAGAATTCACGGTTACTTCAGTGAGATGAATCATTACATCAAAGGAGAACTCACACTTTAAACGATCTTTGAATGCTTTTGAGCAAATATTGATCTTGAATAAATCTATCACATTTACCTTTGAAGCGCTGATACAGATTTTTACAAATAATCATTGTTTCCAAGGTTTTCTTTCGATAAAATGGCTTTTAATGACTTTATTGGAGTTTTGATTTGAAAGCAAAATTCATGTTTACTTCATATTTTTCATAAAAATTCATAATGTTGACATTCGCCTCCACCGTTTTTGTCATCTTTCATTCAGATTCCAAATTTATCTCTTTTTTTATCATCAAACATTATCTTAAAAACTAGCTCTATCAAAATGACAAAAACACCCACACATACTTCCACATATGTTCACACGCACACACACACATATACATACACACACACACACACACATGTATATATATATATATATATATATATATATATATATATATATATATATATATATATATATATATATATATATATATATATATATATATATATATATATATATATATATATATATATATATATATATATATATATATATATATATATATATATATATATATATATATATATATATATATATATATATATATATATATATATATATATATATATATATATATATATATATATATATATATATATATATATATATATATATATACAAACCCAGATGGCGGTACAGTTCATATCTGACGTGGACGAGTGGCAGACGTTGCCGGGTTTCCTGATTCTCTCCTTCCGCATCTGCATCATGCTGTGGTTCCTGTGGGAGCTGAGGAGCACATTCCTACACCACCACGGCATCCTTCGTTCTCGCTTCTACCTTCACTTCGGTGCTGGCTTCATGACCTGGTTTATTTACTTGCCCCTGGTCGTCCTTGTGTGCTCCTACATCTCCCCATTCTATCGACACAAAACTGTTTTAGGTTCACTTTTGCATTTTTTTGTTTTTTTTTTTCGTGTTTGTGTTTGTGTTTGTTGTTTTCCGTGTTTGTGTTTGTCGTTTTACGTGTTTGTGTTTTTTATCGTTTTTCCGTGTTTTTTATTATTTTTATCACTGTATCAGGGATACAATGATAACAAATTATTTTAATAATTTTGCTTGAATGCATCAAATTTAAGTGCGGATTAGTTTAGTCAGACAACTGAAGTACATTTCACCACCTCCAAAGCTTAACCAGAGAGTAAAAAGTTAAAGGCATCTATGAAACTAACAACCACAAACAACACCAACCTTTAAAAATAATAACACCTTCAAAATAAAAACCACAAAAACAACACAAATAATTTCAAATAAAAAAATCCACCGCCGCAACCGATTCGGTTATAATAATTATAGCAAAATTTTGTTATGAAAATTATAATTATAAAAATAAAATAATTATAATTATAAAAATAAAATAATTATAATTATAAAAATAAAATAATTATAATTATAAAAATAAAATAATTATAATTATAAAAATAAAATACTTATACTTAGTAAATAAAAATAATAATTATAACAAAAATAAATGAATGCAGGTGTTTGCTGTTCGGTGAATCTATTTTCCTTCCTCGTCACCACTCACCTCCTCTGGCCCACCAAGAAATATCTCTACTTCAACTTCATCAACAACCCTGAATCCAAGGGTAATATCTCTCTTACTGCTTCTTTCTTAGAAGATTCACCATTCACTGCACCTCCAGTACCTGTTGTCGTAGAAGTAGTGGTGGCCGTATTAGTAGTAATAGTAGTAGTAGTTGTTGTTGGCATTGTTGTTTTTGTTGTTTTTGTTTCTGTTGTTGTTATTGTTGTTGTTGTCGTCGTCGTTGTTGTTTTTGTTGTGTTTTTGTTGTTGTTGTCGTCGTTATTGTTATTGTTTTTTCTGTTGCCGTTGTTGTTGTTGTTATTGTTGTTGTTGTCGTCGTTATTGTTATTGTTGTTGTTTTTATTGTTGTTGTTGTCGTTTTTGTTATTGTTGTTATTGTTTTTGTCGTTATCGTTGTTTTAGTTGTCTATATAGCTCTAAGTGGGACTCGCCTTGACCTCATTTACCACTCCTCATGTAAATGCGTCGTTAGTATTATTGAGAAGCCTTCAGGGATGGCTGGCGATGATACGAAATATTCGTCTGTTTCATTGGGAATATCCAAATATACGAATAGGCTGCTTGTTAACCATCGTTTCAGTGTTTCGTAATTAAGCTCGTATGGAAATATCGCTTGCTTTTATGTCTGAAATGAATGGAGAGGCACTGCCTGTAGCGAGGGGATCAATACGACCCAAAAAACGCAACTGTTTTGAATTTCGTATTATTCGGGTTTTCATCGATTCTCAACTTGTCCAAACTTTTTTCTCGATGATTGAGTAACTTTTCAAATTTCATTTTCAGGATACAAGAAAAACTGTTTATATCAAGACGACGACTACGACGATGACGAATACGATTTTTGAGTTTTTATTTCATTTTGTTTGTTAATTGCAATCAATTTTTATAATTATATAAAGAAATTATATATATTTAACTCATTATTTGAATTTAATCTATTTCATCAGTATAGACCTGATTGTATTCGACTCATTAACAATTCTAAAATCAGTCTTTTGTAAACTTAAAACAAATTTAAAATTAAAAAAAAAATTTATTTGAGATTCAAATCTTTATACATTCATAACTTTTTCGCTTTTGTATTTAACTAAAGGTTATTTTTCGAAATTTTTGTACATTATTATAGAATGTGTGTTTTTCACATTGTAGGAACGAAACTAAATTCGAATTAACTTCTTTTGAAATAACGACTTATTTCCCCTTTAATAAACTTTATTTAGTGTTTATTTCTATTTATTTATTTCTATTTATTTATACTTATTTATTTATTATTATTTATTTATTATTCTTTATTCATTATTATTTATTTATTAATATTTATTCATTATTATTTATTTATTATTGTTTATTATTATTTTATTATTATTATTATTTACTATTATTTATTTATTATTATTTATTTATTATTATTAATTTATTTTTATTTATTATTATTAATTTATTTTTATTTATTTATCATTATTTATTTTTATTTATTCATTATTATTTATTTATTGTTATTTATTTATTATTTAATATAGTTCGGCTCTACTAACAATCAAAAGTCAATTAGCAATCTCGATGAAGGAAATTTTTTAATTAGCTTAAAAGAATTTAAAAAAAATTAAATTAAAAGAAAAAGGCGAAATTTTGAAGCTGAAAGCAGCGAAAGGTGAGTAAGGCGTGATGATTGATTTGAAGTGGTTGTGTTGAAGAGTACAAAGAGTGATGAAGCAGCTACCACTGTTATAGAAACTTCAAGGCAAAGGTTTACAATTATTATGTTTCATGGTTTTTCATTGAACTTTTTTTTTAATTTCAATATCTTGAGGCTTCTAATGGATTTGAATAGAAAAGATATACTAATGTTGCCGGTCCATCCTGCTATATAACAGTATAGAACTAGAGTTTGCTAAGATACCTCTGTTTTGAGGGTGAATTGCCCAATGAAGTAGCAAACATGAAGCTGAGTAATATTGGTCATTAACAACCAAGTTAATAGTGTGGTTGAGAAAACTAGGCATTGACATTGAATTACTCTGTTTTCTTTTTGTCGAAACAAACACATTAAAATATAAAAATAATGGTTTAAAAAATTCAAAATTAATAACATATTGGGAGGCGATCTTTTCTTGGGCGTAGGTTTTTACGCCTCTGTGATACTCTGCTTGCCATTAGCATGGTTTATTTTGAGAAGGGAATTGAAATGGGGAAGAAAAAGCGATGACGTAAAAGCCGAAACACCTTCACAACTAAAATTAAACAACGTTTTGAAAATAAACTTGAATGAGGCTTTAACAAAGGCCTTTCGCTGCATGTTGGGTCCTTGCAGTGACTAGAACGGTTGTGGTACTTTGCGAGAAACCACTTGAGAACAGATTGGAGGCTGATTGATTTGTTTGTTTATGAAGACGCATATCTCTCTGATAAAACATCAGAATTTTCGAAAAGCAGTTATCAAAAAGAGAATATTTTGATTTTTCGTTTTTTTAATTGAGGATTCTGCGTGTCTGCGGTAGTTTGAAATGCGAGAGGTAAGAAGTAAACACCTCACGGGAATTACAAACCCAGCAAGGTTAGAAACTACCCTCTAAAAAACAACGCAAATAACACCAAAAATAAAATACAAACATTTGAAACAAAAATTAGAGAACAACAAAAAACACAAACTGTTGCGTTACGATGATAAATACTCACAAGTCAACATTATTCATGTACGATACAAACCTGCTCTTACTGCATATAGCACCAAATCACTAAGCCTCCACGGATCAACATACTTACTTCAAATATAAAGCTTCATGCATAGTTTACACGTACTATATAGAGAGTTTTAGGTCATAGGCATTAACTTTAGATTTAAAGATTATATAAGAAGCTCTCAACTCAACTGGTTACTGTGCTCTCACAAGCTGCTCATCCAATCAATCCGAACTGATTTGGGAAGTATTAAGCGCAATTTTTCATTAAAATTAACATTTAAGCATTTGAGTTTGACTTTTTAATTAAATTTTACCTGATAATTGCTAAACAAACAAGTTGAAACACCTTTGTCAAAAGCACTATGTTATGTTACTCTATGTTCCAAATGTTGCTTCTTTCCACAATGGTTCAAGTTCTCCTACCAGGTTGTATTATTTTCTTCAATAATTCAACTATATAATTTATACAACAATACTAATGTAGTGTTTATAAGCAGTGGTGCTTTTCAGAAAGCCCTAATCAAATCTAATCAAATCATTTGTATAGCGCTGATTCCACACTGTTCAAAAGCGCAGTTAAGTTGAAACCCCGTTAAGTTAAAAAGCCTGTGACTCAGTGGATCAACAGTGGAGCAACACTGTGAAACGTGAAGCTCGAAGTTCGATTCCTGAATGAGCCCAAATTTTAGTTTCAAAAAACGGCAACTCAAGAAAAAACCGGCTGTTTTGGTTCAGTCGCCTCGTAGCCTAGCGGTAAGTGAAACCGTTCTTCTGGACGTCTGAAGAGTGGCTATAAGAATAACTAATAATAATAATGACAATAAATATATTTTTCAAGGCGCCGATGCAAGCAACTGAGGCAAAAAATGGTTGAATGGAAACAACAATTAAAAGAAAACACCAAGCTTCGAACTTCTGACCTTCGCATTGTGTTCTTACAATTTTACCACGCTAGTACGGCCTGGTGAAGGATAGACCGTTGATGGGTACCACCAAGTATGAACAGATTCGAGGTTGAAGGGACGTTCGTGTTGCCAATAGCAACCACTCTTCTAGGAGCTCTAGCTGTGTTCAAACACGTCTGAATGGCTTGTAAAGTTTGGCTGTTATAGCAAAAATAAACTGGAAATAAATAAATGTAATAGCATTTTTATTGAAAAAAAAGCAATTAAAAAATATATAAAAACTGAAATGCCTAAAAGTGGAAGGGTTGGAACATCAAAGTTCTGAAATAATACTGATAAAAATGCAATGAAATTAAATTTTGATGAAATTAAAAACAGACCATCAAATTTTGTAAAATTGTTTTCGAAAAAATAAATAAATCTTTTAAAACTTGGACATTGTTTAGAAGCATTTTTGAAAAAAGAGAATTGATTATCATGTGAATTACGAAAAAAAGGCCCAAAATGTGAAAACTGATAAGAGTTAACTGTATCACTCCTTTTATTAACACTTGAATGAGCTATCTGTTATGAACAAGATAAAATCTGTATTCGCTTATAAACAAATTTTTATAAGCTTTTTTAAAACTGTTTCTGGCCATAATTTGAAAAACCGAATTATTTTTTCTGTTATTTCAAAGAGTGTGGAAATTCGTGAAATCCGAAAACAATGTAGATCTAGCGGAAATGAGTTTTCAAAGAAGAAATGGATGCGTGTTGGAAGTACAAAACATTGGAATTCTTGAAAATAATAGGTTCGTAGCTTTAAAAGTTCCATAAAAGAGATTTCGAAACCGCTTTTAAACTTCCATGCTAAAAGTTGATACCTTCAGAATGGGAGGCCCCTTTATAGACACTCAAAACCTACCTCGCCAACAAGCTGCAAACCTTTTTTTTTTTACTTTTCCAGTTTTTCTAGGCATAAACAGCGCACTAAACATGTCGAAGCCTCGTATCAAGATAGTCCAGACGATAGGCTGAAAATTCAAGCGCATCCAGCATCTCTCAAAATCATCTGAACTCGTTGAAACAATTCGAATGGGCGAATAATTTTGGTTCCATGAAGTTGTTAAACTGTTTGATCGGAAAGTTAATTAATTTTGTTTTACTTGATAAATTCGCACAAAGGTAGCGATGGGTTATGGCTTAACTGCCGAGCGCCCAAATAGTGAATTTACTACTACTACTACTACTACTACTACTACTACTACTACTACTACTACTACTGTGGCCTCGAAACTCTATGGGGTTGATGCCACTATAATAATGTTCGTTTTTGTATTGTATTGTATTGTACTACTACTACTACTACTGCTACTACTACTACTACTACTACTACTACTACTACTACTACTACTACTACTACTACTACTACTACTACTACTACTACTACTACTACTACTACTACTACTACTACTACTACTACTACTACTACTACTACTACTACTACTACTACTACTACTACTACTACTACTACTACTACTACTACTACTACTACTACTACTACTACTACTACTACTACTACTACTACTACTACTACTACTACTACTACTACTACTACTACTACTACTACTTCTTCTACTACTACTACTACTACTACTACTACTACTACTACTACTACTACTACTACTACTACTACTACTACTAGTACTACCACAAAGGTAGCGTTTTTGCGGCACACAAGCACGTCAAGAGACTTTCCACATACAAGAGAAGATGTTACAACCACGTCGACTGTTCGCCTCCCTTCCGCTGTCTCCCCTCTCTGGAGGCGTGTCCTGAAGGCAGGTGTGTGTGTCCTGAGGGCCACGTAGCACATGTTGGAAGATGCTACAGAGGTATGTCTAGACCGAGCCATGATAGATGGTAATGCCACGAGGTTTTAGTTGGTTTTTATGTAATGAAAGGGAATAATGACAAAATAAATAATAATAATAATAAATACAATGTGGAAATAACATTAAAATGTTTGAAAAATTAAATATAAAACTGCACTAAAGAATACAATACAAAAACTGAATAAAATAAAATACAATACACAAATTGATTAACATAAAATACAATAAAAAATAAGATACAATAAAACAGAACACTGTATGAAATAAACACTATAAAAAGCGATAAAATGAAACAAAAGATGAAACAACGCGAAGCAAAGCACCCCAATGCAATACGAAAAGTGTATACACTATGTGACGTTGTATAGGATTATTGTATGTCATACTAAACAGAGAATTTGTAACGCGCTTTTTAGCATTTTGTCCGAAGGCGCTACTACAAGACAACACCACCCTAAACAGCCAGGATAGGACTAGCTTCTTGTGATGGCGACAAGGACAAGTGCGTAGGGAAGGACCTACATTGTGATAACGATAGGTGCTCTGTCCCACTCTATGGTTGATCAAACACTAACTGTAACTTCTTTTATTTAAATCATAGATTTGTTCTATTTTCTTTATGATAAGTTTTTGTTTCAAACTGTTATTTGATACGCGTGAAACAAAGTTCCAAGAAGTGGGATATTTGGCTTATGGCAATAAGATAATTAAATTAAATGAATAAACAACAACAACAACAACAACAACAACAACAACAGCAACAACAAAAACAACAATAACAATAATAATAATAATAATAATAATAATAATAATAATAATAATAATAATAATAATAATAATAATAATAATAATAATAATAATAATAATAATAATAATAATAATAATAATAATAATAATAATAATAATAATAATAATAATAATAATAATAATAATAATAATAAAAATAATAATAATAATAAAAAAAAAAATAATAATAATAATAATAATAATAATAATAATAATAATAATAATAATAATAATAATAATAATAATAATAATAATAATAATAATAATAATAATAATAATAATAATAATAATAATAATAATAATAATAATAATAATAATAATAATAATAATAATAATAATAATAATAATAATAATAATAATAATAATAATAATAATGATAATAATAATAATAATAATGATACTAATAATAAAAATGATACTAATAATAATAATAATAATAATAATAATAATAATAATAATAATAATAATAATAATAATAATAATAATAATAATAATAATAATAATAATAATAATAATAATAATAATAATAATAATAATAATAATAATAATAATAATAATAATAATAATAATAATAATAATAATAATAATAATAATAATAATAATAATAATAATAATAATAATAATAATAATAATAATAATAATAATAATAATAATAACAATAATAATAATAATAATAATAATAATAATAATAATAATAATAATAATAATAATAATAATAATAATAATAATAATAATAATAATAATAATAATAATAATAATAATAATAATAATAATAATAATAATAATAATAATAATAATAATAATAATAATAATAATAATAATAATAATAATAATAATAATAATAATAATAATAATATAAAATAATAAAAAAATAATGATAAATATTTTAATTAAATGAGATGCCATTTTCGCTATTATATCCCATTATGCTTTCTTTTTTATTATCTTTTTCTACTTTATTTTGTTATGTTGTGTTGAACTGCATTGTGTTTTATTTCATTATAAGGTATTGTGTGAATTCAAAAATTTTCGAAAAAATAAAGCGCTATAAGTATTATTTTTTCACCCAAATTTACAGTAAAAAGTGCAAGTGTCATGGGGGAATGCGAATGACGTCAGACAGACTACGGTGCTTCTCCGCCAATCAGAAGATTCTAGGTCAATCTTGTGACCCAAAAACAGACAAATGCTTCCAACGACTAGGTGAAATAAGGAGGATGTAAAAAAGATCCATGAAATGTCCATCTGTTTGAGTGGACTGTTTACAGTTATCGATCGGTGTTCACTCGCACTCATTGCTTGCATGGTTGACTGAAAAATTGTTGAAGTCGTTTAAAATGAACTTAGAAAACATAGCGATGAAAAGTGAATTAGTTAGGGAAAAAAACATTGATGAATTAAAATGGTCTTTTGTAATATAATATTAATTTTATATCGAATACAAACTATTATTTTATTCATTTTCCAAAACTATTTTTACTCAAATCAACAAAGAATAAACAAATTTAATGAATATGAAAGTACATGAACTATTCAAAACAACAAAGTAAAAATTATTTTACTGACATTAAAAATCTTAAATTTTCATTCCATATATTTCAATAATTATTAATCATTCGGTAGATGGCGTCTACACAACACTGGGGGTGTATTGTTCCGAGAAGTATTCCGAGAAGTATGCAAGGTGCTTGTGTGACGTCAAAGAGAATGGAAATCTTGGATGTAGGAATTGTGAGTGGTGCTTGGTTGGCTTTGGAAAGAAATCTAATTTACGATTTGAATTTAAAGTATGAATTGTGAATAGTTGTTTAACTAACCATTCGTTTTTCAAAGAGGCAAGTTGAGTTTTGTGTTGTTTTTAAACTTTCATTATGCAAACACCTTTATGCGTTTGAGCTCTTTTCATAAACGCTATCAATTATTTTTTATTAAATTAGACCTAAAGATCTCTTTTTTTTATTTTGTTTTCTTTTTTAAGTATTTTCACTAAGAATGAAAAGGTATTTTTATATTTATTACAAAAATAATGGGCGATTTTTTTTATTACAAAATTGATAGACGATTTGGAAAAAATGCATGGGCAAGGTTGTATTGTGTAATTATCATGGCCGATGAATTATTTGCAGCCATGCCTATAGTTGCTACAAGAAAGCCCCTGGTCGTGCATCATGGAGATCGGATTGTAATTTTGAAAGATTTACGCATCTGGAAAGATTTATTCTCGGATATGGCCATGCATATTAATCTAATCTAGTCATTTACAGAGCGTTAAATAAGCAGCATTTGCAGCGAAGCTACGATTAGGAACGGAATAAAGACAAATTTATGGATCTCGTTGTGTCCAGACCACTCGACCACGCTAGCACGCCGTCTGTTTTGCAGTGCTTCTTTCAAGTCTTGGCTCAAAAGCTTTAATTCCGTGTTTAGCTGAGAATGGAACCGTGTAATTTGAGCATACTTGTGTAAATAGCTCGCTAGAAGCTAGGCTAAAACCGCTAGCTAATTGGAGAAACTCAATCAGAACCTCATGGTTTGTTGTCAGAGTTTTCACGGAGTCATTACTCCGTACCTCACCATTGCACGGTGGCATCTGAAAATGAATCTGCAACTTAAACTTGAGGTTAAACGCAAATGAAGGCAACTGTCGTCAATGGTTGAACTAAACGACTTCTCCTCATTTCGAAAATGCTGAAGCTACTTATACGAAAAACCTCCTATAAACAAGACCTACTGCGCATGAACAGGGCTTTTAAACTGGCTTACGTACGTTAGAAGACCAAGCTTGCAAAATTCAAAAAAGTATGAATTTTTAATAAAAAAACGGTTGATTTTTTTTCGAGCCATTCGGAAGCATTGAAGCATGGTAAATGAAGGCTTATACTGGTTTGATACAATTTCATATAATGGCGTTTGTTAGTAGAAAAATATATTAAAAAAAAAAATTTTTAATTGCATAACAAAAAAAATTGTATAACAAAAAAATTGTATAACAAAAAAATTGTATAACAAAAAAATTGTATAACAAAAAAAGTGTATAACAAAAAAATTGTATAACAAAAAAATTGTATAACAAAAAATTGTATAACAAAAAAATTGTATAACAAAAAAATTGTATAACAAAAAAATTGTATAACAAAAAAATTGTATAACAAAAAAATTGTATAACAAAAAAATTGTATAACAAAAAAATTGTATAACAAAAAAATTGTATAACAAAAAAATTGAAATTGAAAAATAAGTTATGTAATGTTTACTACCTAGGAAATGTAACCACTTCTTTGGCTTCGAAACTCTACGGGGTTAGTGCCACTATAATAATATTCGTGTTTGTATTGTATTGTATTGTATTGTATTGTATTGTATTGTATTGTATTGTATTGTATTGTATTGTAATAGCGTGAGGATAGAGAACGGTTAATGGAAATCGTTGAAGTTGCATTGGCAGGAATTCAAATACTCAAGCACTTGACACGTTCAGAAGGCAAAAACACTCAAATACACTTTAAAGGGGTTTATAGCGTTGTATTGTAAAGTTTTATACAAATAACATATAAAAGTACATGAAGCATCAGTAGGGAAGGACCACAAAGCCCCAACAACGCTTGAACAAGTGCTCCCAGAAGAGAATCTTTCAAACGAAATACAAAATCAAAAGGCGCCGAAAAGACTATAAAAAATAATGCAAAATACGATGAAATAACTGATAAGTAATTTTGAAAAATCACAAAAACATCGTTGAAACAAAATTAAAAAAAGCAAAACAAATGAACGGTGGAAAAATAAAAAAAACAATAATCCAAACCGCTATATCCTTCTCAAACCACTGAAACCTCATCCCTAACTTGCAGTCCGCATAGGAGAGGCAAGGTGCAGTGAAGACAAGCAATGTCAGGGAGGTGCCCTGTGTGGTCTCGATGGGTACTGTGTGTGCTACCCAGGGTACCGAGAAGTGGATGGGAAGTGTATCAGAGAAGGAGGTGGGGGGTGGTTGGGTGGTTGGGTGGGTGGTTGGGTGGGTGGTTGGGTGGGTGGTTGGATGGGTAGTTGAATGGCTGGATGGTTACTTGGTTTTTTATGTCGTTTGGTATGTCAAATAGGTCGGTTTTGAGTGAGTGGTTGTTTGATGTGTCAAAGGATTTGGGGTGTCGAGGGAGTTGGTGTATCAGAAGATTTGGAAGTGAATGGAAAGGGAAGAGAGAGGGTGTTTAGTGGATGGGTGGTTGATGGGTTTGTTGTTGGGTTGGTAGATGAAGGATTGGTGAGTTGGTTGTGGGTTTGTGGTGAGTTGGTGGTGGGTCTGTGGTGAGATGGTGGTAAGTGGTTGTGTTTGAGAGCGGCTAGTGGGTTGGTGATGGAGGATTGAGCGAGTAAGAGTCAGTAAGTTTTTAGCCGATAAGGTAACTGGGGGGGGGGGGGGGTCAGATAGAAAATTACAGGTTGGCAGATAGATTGGCAGGTAGGTGGGTAGATGAGAGAGAACATCAGTAAGTAGGTGGGTGAATTTGGGTGATACATAGCTAGATTATTGGGTAGATGGTAGTTAGATGGGGAATGAATAAAGGTATTTGTGGGTAGGTGGATGCTTTGGCTGGTGGTAAAAACCACTGCCCACATGATTTATAAAATTGATTTGCGCTGTCTAGTGTATTGTGTTGTATTTTTTGCATTTATTTTTTATTGTATTGTATTGTATTGATTTGGTATTCTTTATTTGTCATAACGTCTTATATTTTATTGTGTGGTATTATAATGTTTTTTATCGTCTTTTTTTATAGTCTTTAATGAAGCGAATCCAGAAAAACGCTGGAAATGGCACGGAACATGGTGAATGATTCAAATGAAAAAAAAATTAAAGTCAACAATAACTGAATGTCATAAGAACTGTCAATTATCTGTTGCAAGGAATCAAAAACTGACTATAGAATCAAATTTTTCAATATTATATTTTCAAAAATTATTCTTTCAACCGTACATTCTTTTGTATTCAGTGCTTCCTCCTTTGTTTTCTTTGTTGTTTTATATTTTCAAAATGTCTCCTTCAACGTATGAATTCTTTTTATTTTTAAATTCTGATATATATTACAAGTTATTGTGTATTGATTATATTCCTGTCACGCTAGTACACTTTCATATTCCATTGTTTAATATTTTATATATCAAAATTTTATTTTTATTTTTTATAGTTATATAATTCTGTACACTATAAATTATAATTCTGTGCACTATAAATTATAATTCTGTGCACTGTAATATATAATTTCAAACAATTTTATTTAATTTCATGAAATGATAAGCAATTCTGAAAAATTACCGTATACCATTCCAAGCCACCTTTGGACTGGGCGAGGGAGAACATTGTGAAGAGGTGCATGAGGAGGCTTATTGTAGGAGAGGTCTCGTGTGTGCCACCTGTCACAACCACCCCTTGTAAGTCCACATCGCTCGCAATGTCTTCTCCATGTCTTGATGCCCAATCAAACCTCGTGCTGATTTCATCTCATTTTCATCAACCCAAATATAACCTTTTTACTCACACCCACTGTAACGCTACATACATCCGATGGTACATTCCTCCATCACTCAGCTTACTATTATGCCATCACATACCTTTACATTCCGCTATTATACAATATAAAATTCAATTATTTTTCCTTTCACTTCCTACTTCTTCAACTCTTTGCGACTCAAGTCACCCTCCATACAAATCCTTTCCACACTAACTCAACCTACCCTTCCTACAATTGTACTTCCTCTTCACTCCAACTCACTTTTCTTAATTTGATTACAAAAACTCTTCCACCTCGTTTTTTGTTTTTCGTCTGCCTTTCTATATTAATCCTCACTCGCCTCTTAAGTTACTGATAAGTCCATGGAATTCCATGGTAATTCTATGTGAAGAAGTGACCGCGAACACTTTAACTTGAAATTGTGCTTCAGAATACAATAGAATTTTAGTAAATAACCAACAATAAAACAATAAACTTCAATGAAGCGAGAAAAACAAAGAAGTGACGTCACTTCACTTAAGTTTTGCTGAAACATACCCTCTTAAGTATTTTTATTCCAAGTAACTTATCAATAAAACATAACCTTATCTAGATATAAAAAAAAACAAAATAACGTCCTATTTTTTCAAAATTTTTCCCGTTTTTTAAAGTTTTTATCAGACAAAAACTTTCATTTTTATTGTTTTTTTTTTTGTGGTGCTTTATTGTTTAAAAACGTCAGAGTTACTTTTACTACTTCCGTTTTTTTACGTCATAAGTTCGTGGTTGTGTGACGCTAAACATTTCCTTTTATTGTTTTGCCAAGCAGTAAAGACGGCAAAGGTGCTACAAGGTGTTTCAAACGTAAGTTTTTTTTTCAGTTTTTTTATTTTTATTTATTTTTTTCATTTGTATTTATTTTTTTCATTTTTATTTATTTTTTTCATTTTTATTTATTTTTTTCATTTTTATTTAGTTTTTTCATTTTTATTTATTTTTTTCATTTTTATTTAGTTTTTCATTTTTATTTAGTTTTTTTTCTTTTTATTTAGTTTTTTGTTATTTTTAAATAGCTTGTAAAATAAAGCAATTGTTTTTGAAGTTAATAAAAATTTTTTTAAATTATTAAATGTCCTGTAAAACTATTGAATAAGTTTTGAATACGTTTTATTTTGAACAACTTATCCGATAAAAAAATAATTTATCTTAATTTGAATATTATTTTTTAAAAATTTTAATATTTTTTAAATTTTTTTTAAAAACCAATTTTTGTTTTTTTATGAAAATTATATTTTCATGAGTTTCATGTGATTGAATTTTTTGCGAAGACTAGAAATAGTTTATACAAGCAACAGTTAGTCAAACCAACAATAAAGCCACCAACGAAACGTACCCAAAAAACCACTTAAAGCCAAAGCAACTTGAAATATATTTTTGGAGTGAGCTTGAGCGCCTGGCATGATTTTTATAAAATTCCCGGTTGAGCGATGTAATGTTTCTTCAAAGAAAACCAGATTGCTCTAGGCTTTGCTACATTGCTTTGCATTCAACCATATGATTCCAAGTTGATATCTTTCAATTCGAACAACAGTTGAGTGGCCTCAAAACTTTACGGGGTTAATGCCACTATAATAATATTCGTGTTTGTATTGTATTGTGTTGTATTGTATCGTATTGTATTGTATTGTATTGTATTGTGTTGTATTGTATTGTATTGTATTGTATCGCACTGTGTTGTATTGTATTGTATTGTATCGTATTGTATTGTATTGTATTGTATTGTATTGTATTGTATTGTATTGTATTGTATTGTATTGTATTGTATTGTATTGTATTGTATTGTATAATTCAAAAACCTCTATTTTTTCCAATAACGTATATATGTCCCTTATGTTACTTTGAATTATTCTGTAACGGTTTAAACATGACTTAACCGATTAATAATAAATAAATAATAATAAATAATTAATAAGAATTATTATTAACTGATTAATAATGGCCTATAAAGATTGAATTTTATCTATAAAATCATTACATCGTACTAATGCAACTATTTAAGGCTATAATCTCATCACGCAACCACTCCAATCTCCCTACAGGCATTCCTAGACAATTATTGAATACGCAAACCTCCTCACTCCTACCCCCCCCTTCCCACCACACTTGCTTGCTTTCAATAAATATTCTCTTTTTTTATTTTTCATTTTGTTAGTTTTTTGAATAAATTTTTAAAACGCTGGAAATAGTTTTTTGTCGTTTTTTTTTCAATCATTTTGTCACTTCCGATCAGTTATGTCATATCTATCTGTTGTTGATTATTATCACCTATATTCTATCACCTCATTATTTTTCAAAATAGTTTCCACAGAATCAGTTTGATTTATTTTTCCGAATTTTTTTCTGACATCTTTTTCATGATGGTAAACGGCCTAAGATGGATGTATATTTGCGGATCCAAAGGCGGACTAAGGAACCACAAGAGAGCTGGACGTCTGAATTTATGGGAAACATAATTTTACAATACCAACTGCCTTTGTGAGTGCTTTAACATTAAGTACGCTATTCGCCGAAAGAATCATTTTTACATGGTTTATTTCTTGAAAATATTTTCAAACAGAAATATACGACAAAATTAATTTCAGTTTTGTTTCGAAAATATAACTCCATAGTCGTCGAAACATGCACTTAAATTAATGGCGTTTTGAATCTTAATTCACTATCGCCCAAACACACAACGAGATATTGTACAAATGATACCATGCAAAACCAGGCGTGTGTGCCTCCCAGCACGCACAAGCTTGCCACAAGTAGAAAAGCGGTGTCATGAAGGCGTAGAAGAAAGGAATATGAAATCAAGAGAGTAATTAAAAGTTACTTAGAGATTGTGATCTTCAAGGGTAAATATTCTTTGTCGGGTCTACCCAATCATCGTCTTTTGTTATGAAATTATGTTATGGCCACCACCAAGGCATCCCGATTGGAAATTACACAGTTGAAGTGAAGAGTGGATTTGAAAGGGGAACTTGCGAATTTGAGATTGACACTTTGATTCGATTTTAAAAGCAGCCAAAGTTTGTTTTTACCATGTCGTTTGTGGTTTTTATTTCGAAGTCATCAACTTTATCTTGAAGATTTTCACGAAACTTGGAAATTTTTTCAGGTTTTTGTTAAATATTTTTGGTTATTTTGACGATTAGTTTTTCAACACAGCATTGAAAAATCACAAAATTGAAGAATTAAAAATTAAAATGAAATGATAACTTAAATAAAAATATCATTCTGCAGTCGTCGTTTGATGTCCGAAAGATTACACAGCAGACGATCATCAAAACAGCCTTTTCAATGTTTATATAAAAAATAAAAACGCAATTAACTAAAAAATATAAAAAAATGATTTTCAGATTATAGTTTGTTTTTCAAAGCCAAGTTTTATATTTTAATGATTGACCATAAATTCGAATAAGCTTTCATTAACTTCAGAAACCATCGTTTAAACCATGATGATGTGAGGAGAAGTTATATGAATTGTGATGGTATCGGATAAATTACACTGATAACGATAACTATGATTGACGAGCAAAATAAGGAGGATGAAGAAGAAGATGAATTGATAAATGATGATGATGATGATGATGATGATGATGATGATGATGATGATGATGATGATGATGATGATGATGATGATGATGATGATGATGATGATGATGATGATGATGATGATGATGATGATGATGATGATGATGATGATGATGATGATGATGATGATGATGATGATGATGATGATGATGATGATGATGATGATGATGATGATGATGATGATGATGATGATGATGATGATGATGATGATGATGATGATGATGATGATGATGATGATGATGATGATGATGATGATGATGATGATGATGATGATGATGATGATGATGATGATGATGATGATGATGATGATGATGATGATGATGATGATGATGATGATGATGATGATGATGATGATGATGATGATGATGATGATGATGATGATGATGATGATGATGATGATGATGATGATGATGATGATGATGATGATGATGATGATGATGATGATGATGATGATGATGATGATGATGATGATGATGATGATGATGATGATGATGATGATGATGATGATGATGATGATGATGATGATGATGATGATGGTGATGATGATGATGATGATGATGATGATGATGATGATGATGATGATGATGATGATGATGATGATGATGATGATGATGATGATGATGATGATGATGGTGATGATGATGATGATGATGATGATGATGATGATGATGATGATGATGATGATGATGATGATGATGATGATGATGATGATGATGATGATGATGATGATGATGATGATGACGACAATGATGAAAAAAAAAGAGAATAAAAATAAAAAAGAAAAATGGCAAAAAAAAGTTCGCTGGTGGAAATGTGGTTAGAGTTAGATCAACGGTTGGTGATGATGATAAGTAGGGTGTTTTTATCGGAGTCGATAAGTTTTCGGTGCTACAGCGGTGGCTTGCAGTTGGTGGCGGAGATAAGGGTTATTCATGGCGTTGATTAAACGAGGCTTAAGAGAAGAATGCAATGAATGCACGCCTGGCGGTTGATTGAAGTGGCACAGAAATTGTCAATGGTTCAGAGGGCGTCAGATGACAGACGATGGTCAGAGAGAAGTTCTACATGGCATTCATGCAACTCCGGGTGATGATTAATCGTCATGAAACAAAGAGGTGTTACAGGCGGTGTTGAGTGCAAATATTTGTATGGGTGTGATAAAATATAAATTTTGTTCAGGGGGTTTGTGTGTGTGTGTGTGTGTGTGTGTGTGTGTGTGTGTGTGTGTGTGTGTGTGTGTGTGTGTGTGTGTGTGTGTGTGTGTGTGTGTGTGGGGGGTGTGTGTGTGTGTGTGTGTGTGTGTGTGTGTGTGTGTGTGTGTGTGTGTGTGTGTGTGTGTGTGTGTGTGTGTTTGTGTTTGTTTGTTTGTGTGTTTGTGTTTGTGGAGAATAAGATGCATTATAGGCTGTTTTAAAACCCACTTTGACATTCAGCTGTTTAAAAGGTTTCAATTTCTATGCAGTTTTGCATATCAAATGTCAAAATCATTTTTTCAAAGTTTTCAAAAAGAAATATATAAAAGTAATTATAGGGAAGCGATTATTACTGAAATAAAAATAATATTTTGGGATATTTGATAACTGGTTAAAAATGCTTTTATACAAACAGAAAAAAGTGGGAAGAATAAATATGAGAATAGAACACACCTAAAAATTCATTAAAGGTTCCAACAACAGTAGCAATTAGAACAAATATTTGTTTTAAAGGTATTTTATGTCGCAAGAGAACAATGCTGCAAGCACACCAATGCATTTGATAGATCGGCAAGTGGCTTTATTCAGTTTATAAATAGAAAAAAACACCAAGCTGTTTTTTTTATTCAATAATAATTTCATTAATTTTTTTATTAAATAAAAATTTCAATTTTTTTTTCGCTCATTAAAGGTTTTTTTCTTTTCGTCGCGAAACGGAAATAACTCATGGCGGCCGTGGTGGCGTTAAGAGTTCATTAACATTTCACGACTGATCAATACAATTGAAAGGGGGTTGTTGTTTATCATCATTTCCTTTTGTTTTTCGTTTTTAAACACTCCATTCAAATATTTTCCAGTTGTAAAATTTATTTTCCAAAACTTAACATGCAAGTTTTCCGAGTCGACAAGCGGCATCACATGTTGATCGTGTTTGAATAAGGAACCAATAAACGAATCCACACCCTATTGAAGGAGCTTTTATATCATTTTCTATAACTTCAATTGTTCACATAGCTATTTAAATGTATTTTTTGAAGTATTTTCAAATTTACTTGTCGATTTATGTAGCGGAATATTACCTCGAATCGGTCAAAAGTTGCGCGAAGCTTCGGCATGAAATGCGCCTTAAGCATATGGCGCCTTGAAGTCGAAGTTGAAAACAGCAATGCAGACACCCATTGAAAGTGAAGATGCAGTGTAACAAACATTAAAAAATAATAAAATAAATTTCTGAAAAATTTGTAAGCACAATTTTTTAAATTTCAGAAACACTTTAAAACATTGAACCCCATAGAAAACAAAAACATAGTGTCATTGGGAGAAGAATTAAATGATTACTTTCGAGTTGCATTCAAATTCATTGTGTTTCTGATCTCAAAACGGATTGATTATAATTTCAGGTCCACATTGAAACCCAAATAAACTTGATTACAGTGTTAACTCTTAATTTCAAGTAAATCTTTTTGGTTTTTGGAAGTTTAAATGAACTTAATTTTGAAAACTTTTGTTTTATAATTTTTTTATAAATTCTATGAAAAGGATTTATAGATTTCGTGTCGTGACTTGGCGGAAGTGTTGACACTCGAAAAACCAAAAAATATCCACCCGATGAAAAAACAAAAGGTCAACCTTTTCAATATCTTCACGTGACCTTCCACTTAATATCCATATTTTTCTCAAAGGTTATTCAAAAACCACATAGTTTGGTTTTTTCCACATACTGGCTGCTTCGATTATTTCATATTTTTCATTTTTAATTAAATATATTTATATGTACTCAAACTGGAAATCTCTGTAAAAGGTTTGCGTTGAGTTCAATGTTTTTAAACAGAATTGAGTTTTTTTTTATCGGAATTTTAATTTTTTATTTGGTTTCCGTATTACTTTCAACAAAGCCTCTCAAGAAAACAGAAATTCAAAACACAGGCCACCAAGTGATATTGATAATTCAACATCACACCACCTCATAAAGTTACATTACACCACTGTCACATCGCTTCAAAGCCCCCATCAACTACAAGCAACCTACCCACGAGGGAAAAATAAAATTTTTAAAAATAACAATAAAAAAATTTTTTTTTAATTTAAAAAGTTTAAAATTAAAAATAATTTGAAAAATAAGCGAAAAAAGGTAAAAATAACGAATTACAAAAATATGAATTGGAAAAGAAAGAAAAAAATTTAAAAAAAAAACTAAAAATTGAAAAAAAAAACTTCAAATTAAAAAAAAAAAAGTGGCAAAACTGAACTAAAAGTAAGAAGAAGAAGAAGAAAGGTGTGAAGGAGTAGTCAACTGAAGTCAAGAAGAAGAAGAAAGGTGTGAAGGAGTAGTCAACTGAAGTCAAGAAGAAGAAGAAAGGTGTGAAGGAGTAGTCAACTGAAGTTAAGAAGAAGAAGAAAGGTGTGAAGGAGTAGTCAACTGAAGTCAAGAAGAAGAAGAAAGGTGTGAAGGAGTAGTCAACTGAAGTCAAGAAGAAGAAGAAAGGTGTGAAGGAGTAGTCAACTGAAGTCAAGAAGAAGAAGAAAGGTGTGAAGGAGTAGTCAACTGAAGTCAAGAAGAAGAAGAAAGGTGTGAAGGAGTAGTCAACTGAAGTCAAGAAGAAGAAGAAAGGTGTGAAGGAGTAGTCAACTGAAGTCAAGAAGAAGAAGAAAGGTGTGAAGGAGTAGTCAACTGAAGTCAAGAAGAAGAAGAAAGGTGTGAAGGAGTAGTCAACTGAAGTCAAGAAGAAGAAGAAAGGTGTGAAGGAGTAGTCAACTGAAGTCAAGAAGAAGAAGAAAGGTGTGAAGGAGTAGTCAACTGAAGTCCTTCAAGAGGTGCCACTTCACCACGTTGGTCCTGGTCTTGGCGAACATTTCGTTCCAGTGCTTAACCTCCATTGAACCACTCTTGTTGCCCAAGATGAGCTGTCCTATGGGCTCGTTCCTGCCCATCCGGTCGTAGTCCATTACCGATATTACCAGACTCGTCTGCCTTATTCGTTCGTACGGCACTGTGAACATGAAAGTTTCTTCAAACACGGGGTTCAAGTTTTTTTCTATAATTTCTGTCTTTTTTTTCTCAATTTTTTTCCCCTCGTGCATCATCCATATCTTCACGTACGGATCTGTGGATTAGTTGATTGCTTGTCTGGGCGATGGTGTGCGTGTGTTTTTGCGACTTTTTCTTTTTTTCGTTTTTGGAATTGACGTTTGTACCCCTTTTTTTCATTTTTCCAATTTAGTCAAATCACAAAAAATATATAAAAGATATTTTTGATGATAAAATAAATAATACTTGGTCTATTTTTATATGAGAAGAATATCGATAGATTTGAAAAGAGTAATATTTGAAAAAAATTATGATTCTACAATACGTTTGTTTTCATTTGAAAGAAATTTTAATTAATAAGTTTTAATATGAAGCTATAAAAAAATGACGTTCTTATTCAAAACTTTGTTTTTTTTAATTAAAAAATTAATAAAAAATGAATATGCAAACGTTTTTTAGTTTTTTTTCCGTAAAAGTTTTCAGTATTTTATCAATTTTGATTTTTTATTTCAATTCTTTGGATGATTGATTCACGAAACGTTTTTTTCCGAATGCTTCCAAATGGTGCCTTCTTCAACACAAAAAAACTTCTCCAAAATTGGCTTTTGTTTATTAAAAAATGTTTTTTTGATGTCCTTCCAAGATATAACTCACAGGCAAAGTGGCTTGCAGCTTTTCGTTACAGCGCCTACCTCTATCTTATCTGCTGCATAATCTTGAAATCCTCACAAAATAAGCGTCTGATCTAATCAAATCAAGTCATTTATATAGCTCTGATTCCGCGCTGTTCGAGAGCGCTTGAGTAAACCTCCAGTGAAATGTTTCAAATTCCATCATTGTTCAATCATCACCTGTCTAAGTCAGATTTCTCAAGTTTGAGCTTGTCGACCGCGGTGGCTTCGTAGCGCTGTTATTCACCGAGGTAAATAGAGCTTTTGACTTTTGTGTCAATTCATCAAATGGATTCGCCATTGTTGAAAATAAAAGTTAATAATTTCGCAGTAAAATTATAAATTGCCCTTTTGACTGATGGTTCTCATTTGCTTAACTACCTTTCACTACCCAGCACCAACTACCACCAACCACCATCAACCACCACCAGCCACCACCAGCCACCACCAGCCACCACCAGTCACCACCAGCCACCACCAGCCACCACCAGCCACCACCAGCCACCACCAGCCACCACCAGCCACCACCAGCCACCACCAGCCACCACCAGTCACCACCAGCCACCACCAGCCACCACCAGCCACCACCAGCCACCACCAGCCACCACCAGTCACCACCAGCCACCACCAGCCACCACCAGCCACCAACTATCAACCCAAGTAATTTTGCCGTCCACCCACCAACACAACCAGCCACACAAGTCAATAACTCACCAGCGCTGAACGATCCATCTTCAACTATCACTACTCACTCATTCATCACCCACATTGGGAAAACATCATACACTCAAACTCTCCAACCACTACTATCAATCACTCACCCATCCACCAACCACCCACAACTATCACTCACCCACCACCCACCCACCCAGCAACATCCTTCATCCATCACCAGCCACCAACCACTAGAAAGTCATCATTATACGGAACCGGGGCAACCATCACTCACCAGAAAGGCCGTTGATGTCTTTTGCTTTGAGATTTTTGGCTCGCATAATGCCCACAGATATCACTCCAACACTACCTTCATAATTCAGTGAGACCTCCAATTCGCCCAGCTTGCCCTGCGGGTTTGTAATAAATCTTTCTTTTTTATGTGCAATTCACTATAAGTTTGAAGCCGGACATTTTCTGAGCTTAAAATTGAACTGAAAACTTGGTATTTTTACTATTTTTTCAGAGAGAAAGAACATAAAGTCATCCAGCTTGGAACTACTTCGTTTACCTTACGATGAAAATTTTGTTATAAATTTCAAAATGAATACAACTCAGATGGCTGGTTAATGAACCATGGAATAGAATAAAAATAATAAAACTGGGCAAACTCCAGAATAAAAATAAAAAAATAAAATAATTCTAAAATAAAAATAAAAAAACAAAAGAATTCTAAAATAAAAATAAAAAAACAAAAGAATTTTAGAATAAAAATAATAAAATTAGAAAAATCCAGAATATTCAAAAATTCTTTAATGTAAAATTGGAATTCAGGACGTGTATCTGCTCATGCCTATTAAATCTTAATCCTGCTTTTTTTTGAACTTTTTGTTTCATCATAATGTCGGCCAAACGCAAAAGATTTTTTTTATAAACCTCAGCTTCAAAAGGATCCAAACTCACAAACTTATTTCACTATTAGCTCTTTCGCTCACAACGTCTTCAAAGAGAATGAAGGCAGTTTGAAATCAATTGGCCGAAAAACGTGGGCGTGCATCGTAGTTTTTGGAGTTTTTTTTGATAAAATGAAGAATTTTCAAAAATAAATTATTTCCTAACTCATCGAAGCTTGAATCTTTCCTTTACTGAATGAGATCAAAGTGTAACTCAAAGCTTTGAACTAACATGGCTTTATTTCAGCCAACAGCATATAACTCTGAGCAGAACGTACTACTTCAACAATTTCAAGCAAAAAATAACGTCAAACAACAACATCAAACAACAACCTCAAACAACAACCTCAAACAACAACCTCAAACAACAACATCAAACAACAACCTCAAAAAACAACATCAAACAACAACCTCAAACAACAACATCAAACAACAACCTCAAACAACAACCTCAAACAACAACCTCAAACAACAACCTCAGCCAACAACTTCAAACAACAACCTCCAACAACAACCTCAAACAACAACATCAAACAACAACCTCAAACAACAACATCAAACAACAACTTCAAACAACAACCTCAAACAACAACATCAAACAACAACCTCAAACAACAACCTCAAACAACAACCTCAAACAACAACATCAAACAACAACCTCAAACAACAACCTCAAACAACAACATCAAACAACAACCTCAAACAACAACCTCAAACAACAACCTCAAACAACAACCTCAAACAACAACCTCAAGCAACAACATCAAACAACAACTTCAAACAACAACCTCAAACAACAACTTCAAACAACAACCTCAAACAACAACTTCAAACAACAACCTCAAACAACAACATCAAACAACAACCTCAAACAACAACATCAAACAACAACCTCAAACAACAACCTCAAACAACAACCTCAAACAACAACCTCAAACAACAACCTCAAACAACAACCTCAAACAACAACCTCAAACAACAACCTCAAACAACAACATCAAACAACAACCTCAAACAACAACCTCAAACAGCAACCTCAAACAACAACATCAAACAACAACATCAAACAACAACCTCCAACAACAACCTCAAACAACAACCTCAAACAACAACATCAAACAACAACATCCAACAACAACCTCGAACAACAACCTTGAAAATCTCCAAAAACAACCCAAAGTTCCAACAACATCAAACTCCTACAACAACAGCAACAACAACAACAACACCAACAACCTCTACTCACAACATGGCTCTTGCAAGGCAGCAGCGATTTAGAGAAGGTCTGGTTCTTAGAGAGGTCGAGGCCTGCCAGAGGAAGATAGATTTCGCCTATAGGATCATCTCTCGAAAAGCGGTCGTAGTCAAGTACTTGCAAGTACAAGGTTCTGCCTACCAGCTTCATATAAGGAAAGCCTGATGGGAAGTTGATGGATGGAGGATGAGTGGGGGATGGATGGGTTGTTGGATGAATTGCTGGATGGATGGAGATGGATGGAGGATGAGTGAGAGATGGATAGGAGGTTGATGGATGGAGGATGAGTGGAGGATGGATGGGTTGTTGGATGGATTGCTGGATGAGTGGAGGATGGATGGGTTGTTGGATGGATTGCTGGATGAGTGGAGGATGGATGGAAAATAGGTGGGGGATGGATGGAGGATGAGTGAGGGATGAATGGGTTGTGAGATGAATTGCTGGATGAGGGGTATTGTAGGCCTTTGGATAAAACGAACTAAGACGAGCAAATAAATTTTTTAGAAAAAAAAATTCAGTAAAAACGTCTTGAAGTTAAAAACAAAAATAAAATCCTGCAACGTCAACAAATAACTAATATTTATCTTTTTGAATTTTCAAAACTGAATTCTTAGTAGTTTTATTCAGTGGCACTGGAGCGGTATAGACCATATAAGTTTCACACTTGGAGTGGTTTGACTAGGACCTTTTCGCTAGAGCATCAATTACATCAGACGTGAAATATCCACAAAGACTTTTTCACTTCAGCGCCTTTAAAGAATACACGCAAAAAAGGAAAAATTCCAAATATTTTAAAGAAAAATTAAAGAAAAAAATATGAAATTGATGAAAAAAAGAAAATTGAGAAGAAAAAAGAATTGGAAAAAATAAAAAAATTGAAAAAGAAATAAATAATCGAAAAGAGCTGAAGCGAAAAATTTTTCAGTCACTTTGAAAGTGGCAAAATGTGTAGGCGATGGTAAGCTGGTCTCAAAAAAGTCAAAAACTGCTAATGGCTAAGAACCAAGCTGAGGCTGGTTCAGGTGGGAAAGCAAGCTTGTAATAGAGCGGATATTTTGATATGAATATCAATAGGAAGATTGATAAGAATCAGGAGGACTTACTACTGCCTCATTGCATGCAATAGTGCAGAGGCTTCAACAATGAAGCTTAAAAATACGTATCCATCACAGCTATTTAATTAGGCGCCTAATATATTAGGCAGCCTTAATTCAATCTGGCCTCGCCGATCAACATAATGCATAATTTAACTACGTCTATGGCCGTTCGGGTGGTAATTTGATCCAATCACAGAATTGAAAGGTTCTTTTTATTAGCCATGCAAGCCATGAAGTGCGAAGAAAAATACTTTCGCGAAATGGCTGTCTTTTTTTTTTTAGTTAGGTTATTCGAAGCTACTCAATTAGACTTGATAGAAGCACAAAAACACTTAATCAAACACGGTCTTGTTTGAGGAGCAATTTGGAAAAGAGGTGAAGAAACACCACAGCCATCAACCAACCTTCAAAGGCAAACGTTTCATTCCATCTCGGATTCAAGTTTTTGCGTTTAATCTTCGTCGTCAGCTTCCTCTTCTTGTCAGGCAGCAACATCACCTTGACGTAGGGATCGCTGGTGCCTGAAAGATCCTTCGCCACCAGGTCGTTGGCTTTCAAAATCTTTGGGGTGGGTGGGTTTTTGAAGCTTATAACCATATAAATATTATTGTTTTTTTATATTTTTGTTTCTGCTCAAAACGTTAGGCTACGAGGAGCTTCATAAGACTAGCAAAACTGATATTCAAAAAGTTAACGAATGGAGTAACGAATGGAGTAACGAATGGAGTAACGAATGGAGTAACGAATGGAGTAACGAATGGAGTAACGAATGGAGTAACGAATGGAGTAACGAATGGAGTAACGAATGGAGTAACGAATGGAGTAACGAGTGGAGTAACGGATGGTGTAACGGATGGTGTACCGAATGGAGTAACGAATGGAGTAACGGATGGAGTAACGAATGGAGTAACGAATGGAGTAACGAATGGAGTAACGGATGGAGTAACGAATGGAGTAACGGATGGAGTAACGAATGGAGTAACGAATGGAGTAACGAATGGAGTAACGAATGGAGTAACGAATGGAGTAACGAATGGAGTAACGGATGGAGTAACGAATGGAGTAACGGATGGAGTAACGAATGGAGTAACGAATGGAGTAACGAATGGAGTAACGGATGGAGTAACGGATGAAGCCGAAAAGTTACTTATTCAAACCTGCCAAAACCTTTGCCATAAATCATTGTGCTTTTTTTTATTACTTTTTTGTCATTTCTTAAAACTTGAGATATTTCCAGCTTTTCCATGTTTTGGATTTTTTTTTTGTATTCATATGAAATTTAAGTGATTCCCAAACAATTTCAAAACTGAAAAATTGATTTGTGCGTTTATTGATTTAAAATGGCTGAGTTAAAACTCAAAATTTAGTTTTTGATTTCAAAAAAACTAGTTTATAGCGGTCATATACTTTTATTTTTCCAAAATCGGAATATTTTTCCAATAAATTTTAAACCTCCAGAAAAAATCCCTGTTTCTTTGAATTAATAAAACAAAGACCAGTAACAAAAACCAAGTTTGAAAAAAACCTCATCGACGAAAAAGGTTTAAAAAGCAAAACCAACTTTAAGACTAAGCGTTGATTCACTGCACGAGTAGCTGACACTGAAATTTAAAATCCCTAAATTTTCGTCTCCTCCTGAGCTCTCGGCATCATCGGCTTGTGTGGTCGTTATGACATCTTGGGCGTTGCAGTTGATGGACGAGTCTTGAAGTTTGGAGGTAGTTGTGGCGTTGGTGGCTGATGAAGTCGAAGCGGCTGTGGTCGCAGCTGCTAGCGACGCGGTTGTTGTCGACGACGCTATAGAAGATGTCGTTTGAGCCAACTGTGTGTAACAGTGTTTGTGTGTGTGTGTGTGTGTTTGTGTGTGTGTGTGTGTGTGTGTGTGTGTGTGTGTGTGTGTGTGTGTGTGTGTGTGTGTGTGTGTGTGTGTGTGTGTGTGTGTGTATGTGTGTGTGTGTGTGTGTGTGTGTGTGTGTGTGTGTGTGTGTGTGTGTGTGTGTGTGTGTGTGTGTGTGTGTGTGTGTGTGTGTGTGTGTGTGTATGTGTGTGTGTGTGTGTGTGTGTGTGTGTGTGTGTGTGTGTGTGTGTGTGTGTGTGTGTGTGTGTGTGTGTGTGTGTGTGTGTGTGTGTGTGTGTGTGTGTGTGTGTGTGTGTGTGTGTGTGCGTGTGTGCGTGAGTGAGTTCGTGCGTGTATGTGTGGGCATTTTTGTAACGCCAAATGTTGGTAAATAATTCAAGTGGTCCATTCTAGTGCGTATAAAAACCAATTTGCGTGAAGTTTATCGTAAGGGGTTTTTAAAAAGCACCATAAGGTTGAGGAAAAATCAAAATTGAACTGCAAAACTGTGTTTTGTGTTTTTAAAAGTTAGACGTTTTTATGAAAAGTATTATTACTAGCAAAGTGCAAATAGTTTTTTGAAAATTACGGTTGAAAGAAGGCAACGGTTTGAGAAGTATTTGTACTAAAATCATGAATGTTTGATACTGGGAACAGCTTCTCAGAGGGGATGCACTCACACGAAACATATTGAAATAATCTCTACGCACGAAGGATGACTCGAAACTCCAAATATCAAATTGATTATCATATTAATATTAATTAATATCAATATCAGATTGATTATCATATCAACACTAATTAATATTAATATCAGATTGATTATCATATCAACACTAATTAATATTAATATCAGATTGATTATCATATTAAGATTAATTAATATTAATCTCAGATTAGATATCATATTAATTAGAGGCATCACTGAGGAAAGCATGCTTCCGAGAGTGAGGATGAGTTGGAAAACACCATTGGTATTGAAAATCAAAGGTATACTGATTAATTATGGAGGGAACAAGTGTCGAACAAATTAATGGATGTCGGCAAGAGGTATTAGAAGTTTAAAACCAAACTTGAACATGCTTTGAAATGTTGAATTAAAAAGAGTTTTCCTATTGAAAGATAGAAAGATTTTTTCTATTGAAAGATAGAAAGATTTTTTCTATTGAAAAATAGAAAGATTTTTTCTATTGAAAGATAGAAAGATTTTTTCTATTGAAAGATAGAAAGATTTTTTCTATTGAAAGACAAAAACACTTTTTAATAAAAAACTGAAGCTCGACGACTTTTTAATAGCCATGCAATCAGCTAATTGGTCTTCTGAATGTGGGAGGAAGGTCTCTTTGGCGCAATTTGAAAATTGAAGCAAATTTCAAACGGCAACAGCGTTTTATCTCCAACACCACGTATTAACAAACCACAAGTATAATCAACTGTTATCGCAATCATTTTACACCTATTATCACCTCTACACAAAAGACATAGGTTCATATATACCTAACAAAGCAACGGCATCTTGTACAACACTCATTATACACCCAAATAGCTTGAAAAACTCACAAAAATAGTCAACCATGCTCAAAATTATGGCAGTAACAAACATAGATCTAAGAGCATTTGTTCTTTAAAATGCACACAAAAACAAATGCGCACACACCCACGCATACCCACACACACACACACACACACACATACACACACACACACACACACACACACACACACACACACACACACACACACACACACACACACACACACAAACATGAACACACACAACCATACACAAACACATACACAACAACACACATAGACACATACACACCTACGTCCAAAGACACGTATGAATACACGTGTGCCTATATAATGCTAGTGCTATGCGATCAATATTTGAAAAGCGGTCTATGAGATATAAATACAATTTGGATAAAATCTATAACTACAAGAATAAAGAGATAACAAAGACAATTAAGCTGTTTTCTGTGCTGAGATAGCAGAGCTAATGAACAAAACACCATGCTCGTAGCGACGTCAGAGGCTTATTTGTTATTTCTTCTTTCCCATCACTTTCAACCTTACTTTTCTATCTCTCTCCATCATTTCCAGCCGTCAAAGTTAATCAATAAGAACCCTCCATCTTGCCACTCTTCTGCAACGGCCAAACTTTTTATAAAGTTACTTTTTAAATTTTCTTAACTCTAACTCCAGCCTAAACTTCATGAAGTTCATTCATACACAGCCGAAGCACACGGCGTTCTAAAACTGAAACTATAAAAGCTTAATTTCGATACCTTATCGCAGAGATCTCGATGAGCTGACTGGCAACGTTGTGCAATTATGCAGTCTTGTCTCTGAAACGTCAAACACCATGAGTTCCATTATAATTCGACAGAAGAGAGCTTTTGCCGTAATTATGTCGCTGTTCATGTTTCTCTTCAAAAGCCCTACATGCAGCTATGCATGTTTCATGCGCCCAATGGTCATGTGTGTAGTTGTGTGCTTGCAGTCGCAAGAGTTTTGCTAGTCGTGAAAGAAAATGAGTTTGTTTTAAACCGTCATTAAGTCAAAAGTAGCAGCGAAAGTCTAGGCGAAATTTTCGTCTAGAAAAATTGTTTTTAGCACAAATATTCAGCTCAATATGCGAAGATTCTTCAAAATTCCGTTTTAAAACTAAAAGTTCTCGTCATTATCTGATGAGTTTAGTAACGTTTGAGAGATGAAAGTTGCACTTGAACGAGTAGAACGAGGCTGAGGCATTGGTCATTCATGACACTGCAATTAGAAACAATCGACCCTTTTCTGTTGTTTCTATTTCGACCCCTCGTAAAGAAAAATAAGCAATGTTGTCGTAGTACCTGGTGTCTGGCATTCTTCTCATTGGTAGAATCAAAACTATGACTATGACCTTTTTTGACCATTGTTAATAATGAGACGTTTTGAGTGGTCTTGAAACTCTACGGGGTTATTGCCACTATAATAATATTCGTGTTTGTATTGTATTTGTATTGTATTGTATTTTTATTGTATTGTTTTGTATTGTTTTGTATTTTATTGTATTGTAATGTATTGTATTGTATTGTATTGTATTGTATTGTATTGTATTGTATTGTATTGTATTGTATTGTATTGTGTTGTATTGTATTGTATTAACCAACTTTGCACAAGAATTCAAAAACACTTCTGTTGAAAGGTTTTTCCACAAAAATTATTTATGAAAAGTTATTGTTGAAAGCGAAGAGAAAATTTTTCAAATTCAAGTTTTGGGTGCAACTGTTGTTGCAAGGTTGAGGTATTTACATTTTGAAAGTGAAAAAAAATTATTTTGGCCTTGACAACTTGCTAAGAGAGGCTTAAAAGTTTCGGGAAGTGGTGAAATTTACCGTTGTGATGGGTTCGTTGCTTCCTTTGGATGCTTCTTCCGCCGGAATTCTGCGAAAAAAAGTTTTAGAAATTATGAATGATAAAAAATGAGAGATATTTCAATATTCCTGGCCATACATTTCACTTGAATGTGTGAGCTTTATTGCCCAATTACTCAACTTTTATTCGCTCGTTCAAGGGTTGCTCCGAACATGAAAATGAAAATAATCTTTATTGAATAACATAAAAAATCTAATATATTTATTCATGATTGTCATTTTTATTTTTTTTCCAATTTTACTTTTTTTTTGAGTAAAGACGAAATTATCAATTTCGTCAAAAACACTCAAAAACTATTCGTAAGTTTTCAAATCAATGTATTTTTGCAAAAAAACCTAATTTATGAATCAAAATAATTTAAAAAAAAATTTTGAACAAAACAATATTTTTTTCAGTGATCTCAAAATAATAGTAAAAATTTATTTTTTTCAATTCTAAAAATTTCTAAAAAATGCCACAAAAAATTCTGAAAATGGCAACACGTCTACTTTTGACTCGAAATATGCAAAAACTTCCTTTACCGACTTTTCCGCAACCTTTTCTACAGTTTTTCAGAATTTTTGTTATTCCAATCGACCAGCGCAAACAACACAAAAGTCATAAACGATAAAATACTACATACTCCGAATAACAGCTCTTGAAATTGAAGTTGAAAAGAGGTTTAAGTCTTCGGTGCTGGAGCGTGTCCAATCACTCTCCACTCTGCAATTCTTTAATGACGGCCTTAGAAGCAATATACCTCAGAAGCTACAAAAGCTGATCAACGGTTGAACTGTCGATGGCGCGTAAGAAAACTTTCCGAAAAATAGGCCGCTTGAAAAGGCTGGAAAGGCTTCAAGTTGAGCTATTAGTGAAATATTTTAAGTTTCAAACCCATTTAATTTGTTTTATATAAATATTAAACAGATTGCTATCTTTTGAGACGCTTTTTGTAAGCTAGGTAATTATCAAAAGTCATGCATCTGGCCAAGACCTCGGCATTCAACCCATTTGACTCGTACATTCGCTTTCGACTTCAAGCGCATTACAGGGCTAAACTTACATTTAGATTTTCAGCAAAGAAAACCGAAGCTTAGAAACGTTTTTCGCAAACTGTTAGTTTTTTTGTTTTCTGGCCAAAGCAAAGAAAGTCAGAGCAGCTTTAAATATGTATGAGGAGAGATGAAGCACAGACAAAGGTAGCATTAATTTTTTACTCGCCTCCTAGGTATTTCAGTGCTTTTGACGGGCTAATGAATGCAGGAAAAATATTTAAAAAAAAAAAACACAATTCCTTTTGCATAACTATTTTTATTCATTGTTTTTAGAATGTTTTTCCAAAGCTAAACCAAGGAAGATTTATGCAGATGAAATCAGTAACTTGAAAGAGTTAATGAATTAACGGATGAATGATGAACAAATTAGGGACGCAGTGTTGATTTCGGTGTTTTTGTGAAAAAAAAATTTTTTATTTATTTTTATTTTGCTACCTACGTTTTGTTTTTTTTGTTTTGTAGAATAATATTGAAAAATAAACATAAATATAATGAGCCTTTTTGAAAAATGGTCGAATATTCGCATTTCTCCTGCACGCAAAATTTGTTTGGAAATCATTAACTTGTATAGAAAAATAATTTTTATAAAAAAAATTTTAAAAATAAGATTTGTTCCTTTCATGGAAGGTCTGGCACACCTGTTAACAAAAAATTATTCTGAATTTTAAAACTTAAAAGTCTCATTGTTCCAATGTTTTATACAAAACCTTTCAAGTTTGTTTTCACAAAAGTTACCGAAATGTGTTCAAAGATCAACCATGCATAAGGCCAAGCACCCAATCAAATATTCATTCAAACATCCCAACATTGACCCCCCCTTCATCCCGTCATTCAACCATCCAATCATACAATCCACCATCCACACATTCTTCTATCCTACATTTTCCCATCGATTCATCCTACTATTCATGTATTCCATCATTCATGCACCATCTTTCTACTTCACCATCCAAGCACTATCCATGCACCATCCATGCACCATCCATGCACCATCAATGCACCATCCACGCACCATCCATGCACCATCCATGCACCATCCATGCATCATCCATGCACCATCCATGCACCATCCATGCACCATCCATGCACCATCCATGCACCATCCATGCACCATCCATGCACCATCCATGCACCATCCATGCACCATCCATGCACCATCCATGCATCATCCACGCACCATCCATGCACCATCCATGCACCATCCATGCATCATCCATGCACCATCCATGCACCATCCATGCACCATCCATGCACCATCCTTCCACTCCACCATTATTTCATACTCATCCTTAAATTTCATCCAATCAGTTTCATTCCTTCATTCAACCATTCATACAACTGCCTTCTTTCATTCGTTCTCATCCACTCTTCCATCCATCTATCACGACAGCGCCAAGCCTTCTACAACTGATAAATTTATGAAGATAACATGAATATTTCAAGCGGAATTTATGTTTAAATTTAAACTGCGCTTGCCGCCACACTCCTTTTAGTATCCCCTTTTATTATGAAGGTCTGTATGTCCAAGCTTGCCATGAACACTATTTTTATGTGTATGTGTGTGTGTGTGTGTGTGTGTGTGTGTGTGTGTGTGTGTGTGTGTGTGTGTGTGTGTGTGTGTGTGTGTGTGTGTGTGTGTGTGTGTGTGTGTGTGTGTGTGTGTGTGTGTGTGTGTGTGTGTGTGTGTGTGTGTGTGTGTGTGTGTTTGTGTGTGTGTGTGTGTTTGTGTGTGTGTGTGTGTGTGTGTGTGTGTGTGTGTGTTGTGTGTGTGTGTGTGTGTGTGTGTGTGTGTGTGTGTGTGTGTGTGTGTGTGTGTGTGTGTGTGTGTGTGTGTGTGTGTGTGTGTGTGTGTGTGTGTGTGTGTGTGTGTGTGTGTGTGTGTGTGTGTGTGTGTGTGTGTGTGTGTGTGTGTGTGTGTGTGTGTGTGTGTGTGTGTGTGTGTGTGTGTGTGTCTGTGTCTGTGTGTTTGCGTGTCTGTTTTGTGTTGATTCCATCAAAAAAAACTAAATGATTTTGAAATACAGTTTTTAACATAAACATTGATCAACGTAATTGAAAGCCTCCCATGAAGTATTCCTATTGCACCTTCCTAATCCACCAAAGGTTAGCTCCCAACCAGCGTCTATGCCCTAATCTGCTCCAATTGGGTTGTCTCTTTGTTGTGACTATTCCAGTGACGCATGCATTTGCATACTTACATGAACCCCACCAGCTTCAATTTATTTAAATAATGACCTTTCCTTCAGAGGCTGCCCTAACTTCTCAATAATTTTGGAGCTCCGTGATAAAGAAGAATAAAGTTTTGTGTTTATCGGAGAAATATTGAAAGTTTATTTTTATGAAAATTTATCATTTTTTAATCGAAAACAAAAGTGCAAAAAATCAATCTTTTGATTTACGACTGGCGTTTCGATTCAAATTGGATTTGAAACTTTCATAAATCTGATTAAATTTAAAATTTAGTTACAAATCCTTAATGAATTAATGCAGAAAGCTTTTTTTAATTTTTATGCAGTCTGCATGGCTTCACAGGCGCTAAAATTTAATCGCTGTGAAGCTTAAAGATATTAAACAAGAATTTAAAAGATTTTTCTATGTTTTTTTAATTAAAATATAACGTTGAAAAGATTAGAATTAAATTTAAAAAATTAATTTTTTTTAAATTAATTTTTCATAGAAATAAAATTTTTGATAAACAGAAAAAAAAAGTTTATAACTATAATGTAACTCAAAGGTGTCCTATAAAAATTGGATTTAACAGGGTTAATGCAACGCTTTAGTGTTTAAGCAAAGAAATTATTGTCTTATTAAACTATAAATAAACATGAGTAGATGAACTCTGAAATAAAAAAAACTTTTTTTTATTTTTTAGCTAAAGCATGAAAAGTTTGAATTAAAACATGGATTGATTGCCTTTCAGAACAAATCTGTTGAGATTTAAAACGAAAAATAAAATAAATACCAACAGAAATTTTATGCATAGAATTTATTTCAGTTGAATAAACCATTTGTACGTTGAACTTAAAGCCTCCATCAAGGCCGTGTTTAGCACCCACGCTAATAAGGCAATTAAGCCGTCGCATGCGGAAAAATTTTGAACTTTGTGAAAATCTGAACACCAAGAAAACTGAAAAGGGAAGCAAGTGGTGGAAAAGGAAGAAAGTTTGAGGTGGAAAAAGTGGATTGAAGTGAGGTTTGAGGTGGAAAAGTGAATGAAAAAACTACGGTTTCGAACCTTGCTTGCTGTTTTTATTATAAAAAATTATGAAATTGTAACTGTAAAATGTTGGAAAATATAATAAAATATAAATAAATAAATAAATACAATATAATACAATACAATACAATACAGTACAATACAATACAATACAATACAATGCAATAAAATACAATACAATACAATACAATACAATACAATACAATACAATACAATACAATACAATACAATACAATACAATACAATACAATACAAGAAAATAATTGACTTGAAAACATGGATGCCTTTGGCGAGTACGAAACGTTGAATGCAAACTTTTAATCTAATCTAATAAAATCATTTGTATAGCGCTGATCCACACTATTCAAGAGCACTCTTCAGCTTGATTGAAAGTCAACTTAAGGTAATTTTTAAAAGCATCGTCTAAAAATAAGTCGGAAAACTATTTTTACCGAGGTGTTTTTGTAGTTTTTGTAGCCTTTGTCAGTTTTTCAAATGGAAAAAAAATTTGCAAATAGAAAATAACATAAAAAAAAACAAATTTTTGAATAAATTGAAAAACAAAAAACAATCTATAAACAAAAAACAGAAATTCTAAAAAAAATTCAAAATGAAAGTAACATAAAAGTACATAATATAAGCAACTCTAGTCTATAAAACAGCCCTGTGCTTTTAATTCAAACATTTCAATTTAACCAAAAGTAAAAATTTATCAATCTTAGTTTTTTTTAATTTTCAAAATTTAAAATTATCAAAATAGTATTTTTGTTATTCATGGAAATATGCATTTTCACTTTAAAATTTTTTTTTAATTTTCAAAATGTGCCTATACGTTGGTTCCAGCGTTCGGCAACCTTTTAACCTTGGTTGAGAATGTCAGAGCTTCTATTAGCTTGATTGATCAATGCTCGGTCGCTTCAATTGCCTTCATTATTGGTATTTATATCAATCAATGGCTGTTTTATGTTTCCTATAAATGGCCCATTGGATTGGTTGACAGCTTGGCGTCGGGTTGATTGACAAGTTGGTGTCTGGTTGATTGACAACTTGGTGTCTGGTTGATTGACAACTTGGTGTCTGGTTGATTGACAACTTGGTGTCTGGTTGATTGACAACTTGGTGTCTGGTTGATTGACAACTTGGTGTCTGGTTGATTGACAACTTGGTGTCTGGTTGATTGACAACTTGGTGTCTGGTTGATTGACAACTTGGTGTCTGGTTGATTGACAACTTGGTGTCTGGTTGATTGACAACTTGGTGTCTGGTTGATTGACAACTTGGTGTCTGGTTGATTGACAACTTGGTGTCTGGTTGATTGACAACTTGGTGTCTGGTTGATTAGAAGGATGCTTTGATGATTACTTTGCTAAATAATTTTTCATTAAGTCGATTATTTTTTTAATGAGAAAAATAAAATCAACAACTTAATGAGTAGACAGTTTGATAGTCATTCGCAATTTTAAACTTGAAAGACAAGAGGATAGGCACAACTTTTCGACACTTTGTGATGAAACTACTGAGTAAGGAAATTTTTTGGATAACAATTTGGAAAATTAATTACGACAGATGCGATGGATGGGATTGCCTGAGGTTAATTGTGCAAATGGATGGTTACGGATTAGCATACGAAGCACATGTATCATCACAGCTCCGCCTGGAGATTTCGTAATCAACATCCATATTCACGCCCACAACAACAGTAATGGCTCCTTTCACGTAACATGAGTAATTTGGGGCAATGCATTCAAATGTAAAAAATAATTTGAACAACATTTGTTGGAGGTTGATCAATGGAATACAGCAAAAAGACCGCAAATACCGGAAAAAATAAAAATTTATTGAAATATAAAAAATAAAAAATAAAAATATAAAAAAACTAAAGATTCGTGGTAGGAGTAGGTAGTATATATGAAGAGTGAAAGGTTGTGAAGAAAATGAGAAATGAAGTGATTAAAGACAGAGGATGATTCTTCAAACTGCCGTAACATTAGGAATTGTACGGTGAGCTACAATGAAACACAATGCAATAAATAACAATAAAATCAATAATGGAAACAATGAAATAGGAGAAGAAAAAAATGAAAATAATTGGAATTATGAAAAGTTTAGTAAAGATAATAAAAACAGGAAAAATTAAAAAAAAAATAAATATAAATATAAACCGCAGACAAAAGAAAGCCAGAAATTTATATGAAATGAAAACAAAGAAAACAAAACAAAGAATATGTGAAATATCAAAACAAAGATAAAAATGATATGTTAAAAAATAAAAACATCTCAATAAGATACAGTATATGCATTAACTTGGGAATCTTCTGATTTGTAAGGCTGATATTTTTAGCGCTTTTTTACAGCGCTCTGCAGAACTAATTGAACGGGATGTATTTATCGATTTGTTCTTAATTATTGAAAAAAAAACACATTTATTATTTTTATTCGAGTTTTGCGAAGGTTTCAAGCTCACTGTGTTGCTTAAAATACAATACAATACAATACAATACAATACAATACAATACAATACAATACAATACAATACAATACAATACAATACAATACAATACAATACAATACAATACAATACAATACAATACAATACAATACAATACAATACAATACAATACAATACAATACAATACAATACAATACAATACAATACAATACAATACAATACAATACAATACAGTATAATACAATACAATACAATACAATACAATACAATACAATACAATACAATACAATACAATATAATACAATACAATACAATACAATACAATACAATACAATACAATACAATACAATACAATACAATAAAATACAATACAACACAATACAATACAATACAATACAATACAATACAATACAATACAATACAATACAAACACGAGTATCATTATAGTGGCTTAACCCCGTAGAGTTTCGAATCCACAAATGAGAGCCTGAGTGTTTCATGACGATCCATGCTGAAGGTTTCCTCCATTCAAGTTTTTTTGATTTACAACAAAAAATACGACTATTATTTCATTTTTTTTAATTATTTTTGTTCATAATATCTAACTTTCATTCAGTTTTTAGTTTTGGAATTTTTAAATTTTTATATTTTAGGTCTTTTTTGTTTGGAAAAGTTTTTTGAAAAACTATTAAACCCACAATCCTATTGAAATTTCTCAAAAAAATAAGAATAAGCAACAAGTTTTGATAAAAAAATAAACTTAATTTTGCAAAATTAATTTTGCTCAGATAAAACATAGGTACATCAAAAAAGGTTTTTTTTCTGAAGAAGATTTAACGATAAATAGAACTAGTGACAAATGTATGTGTAGATAAAGAAAAGTATGGTGAATTGAATTGAATTGAAAAATATTTTTTTTTAGTTTTGCTAATGTTTTGTATTTATTTTTGTTTTGAAATTTAGAAAACATAAACTCTTGTTAAGTAGACTGATTGAAGTTTAATCGAAGTGTCAGCCTCACAGTTAGGTTCTGAAAGGAGATTGATTGAATTTCACAAAATTGGATTGTTGTGAAAAATGTTGAAACAATTCGAGAAAAAAAAAACAAAATAAAAATTTGAATTTTTCTGAAAAATTAATTACAAAGAAAAACGAAGGATTTTGCATGGTGTAGGAGAAGTATGTGATGGATGGATTATTCAAAGGGTGGAAATGAAGATTGATGGGACGACTGAGAATCTTTCACCAAGATGGTAAAATAACTTTTCATTCGGAATAGCTTCACGGCCTAATTGATTTAAATGTCCAAAGCATAGATTCTTGCTGCCTCGGTGGTAGGAAGATCAAACGGAAGGTGAAGTGAAACGGGAAGAGGATGGAAGAGGACAGGATCAGGTACCAAAAACATTTTCTCTTTATTTCAAAGTGTCGAGATGAAACACTCCTATTGACGATGGCGGAGGCTCTTTGGCTACTTGTACGACCAGAGCTATGCACGCTTCATTTGGAAGCTTAACAGGCCTCCTATTTCAAATTTAGAGCATGATTCTGAGGTTGGACTTTTTCCTGAGTGGCAAAAATTGAAAAACTTTTCTTCCATTAGCTAACATCTCATACTCTGATCTAGGTGAGCTGTTTGCATGATGCCCATTCTGTATTGTTCAAAAACATTTCGTCATCAAGTGGGCAAATAAGGTGCATTCAGTAATATTGATTCTCGTTGTGGTGAACTAGAATTTTCAAAACCAAAAAATTAAAAATTATTTTTAAAATTATAGAAAAAATTTGGTTGTAAACTAGCTTAGAGTATAACCGTATCATATTCGGTTTTATTTTCAATGAAAATTAACTTTTTATTTTCATAAACCTAACATTTTCATTTTCACATAAAAAATAATTTTAGTTTTCATCAGTTTTTCATCAGTGGATGACTCGTTGAGGGAGGTGTGGTTTGTTGATGATGCTGTCACTTGACGCTCATTGC
>OX387249.1:1289554-1299554 GCA_947562095.1 Branchellion lobata | reverse complement strand
TTCCGCTGTCTTCCAATGCTCATCCGGTCATCACTCGAAAGCACCTGTTTTGCACCTTGTTGGGGCTGCCTTTTTACCTTTCTCTTTGTTGCTGCACTGACGTATGGAGCTCTTTTACGAACCTAACAACAAATTCACCATCCATCTCTCTTCATAACAACAGCAACATCCAACAACAACAACAACAGCAACATCCAACAACAACAACAATAAAAAAAATCGCAAAAACAACAACATCTAACAACAACAACATCTAACAACAACAACAACAATAAAACAATCGCAACAACAACATCCAACAACAACAACAACAACAACATCCAACAACAACAACAACAATAAAAACAATCGCAACAACAGCAACATCCAACAACAACAACATCCAACAACAACAACAGCAACATCTAAAGACTGGTAAAAACGGATTGGCGGGGATTGACCACACCGGTTTTAAGGGAACTTAATCTGTTCTCTCAACACCAAACCGGCGAAGCGAGGCTCCCACCCCCTTGGGACCGCCCACCTCCAGCCCCCATCTACATGACACCAGCGAGCAAGTCGATGCCTCAAATCGTCCAACTGGAAAAAGCCCAACGAACCATCGAGGAAGTAGGTCATAGCGACCTCCAGATCTACACTGATGGTTCTACGACAGATGGCACCAGAAACGGTGGAGCTGGCATGATCATAGCCAGAGACAAAAAAGTCCTCCACCGATGGCACGCACCTACAGGGGTGCGCAGCAGTTCCTACTCGGCGGAAAAAGCAGCGCTAGAAGCTGCTTTGAAGTGGCTAGAGAGTGAAAATGATTGGCACAGGGCGGTCATTGTCTGTGATTGCAAATCCCTAGTGGAAGCCACAGGCAACCCACACCAAACCGACCCGATCATCGTCACCTATCAACGCTCCATCGCCAGAATCACTCGTTCCAAAGAACTACTCATTGTCTGGGCCCCCGGACACTGTAACCTTTGGGGCAATGAGCTGGCGGACTCAGAAGCCAAGCGGGGATCCACTTTACCACAACCGGCCGAGCGGAACTTAGACTCAAAGACCAGGAAAGCGGTGATTCATCGAGAAGACAGACCACTCTCGAGCAGCCATCACCGTTTCTTGGACTTATACACCACCAACACCAACCAAATCAAGGAGAACACCCTTAACAAGGCAGAACTGACGGATCTGGTCAGGTTCCGAAGCGGACACCACCCAAGTCTCCGCCGATGGCTGCACCTCACAGGAAAAGCAGATTCAGACCTTTGTCGACTCTGTGAGGAAGAGGTCGAATCAGCCGAACACCTCTGGCTCAATTGCCCAGCTTTCGCAAGGGCCCGCTTCTGCCACAACATCGGGACCTCCTATGATGAACTTGTGCGCCTTCCACAACCAGCTTTAGCGCATCTGAGGACTATCCTCAGGCGCTTAAGATAAACAACAACAACAACAACAACAACAGCAACATCTAACAACAGCAACAACAACAATAAAAACAATCGCAACAACAACAACAACATCCAACAACCACAACAATAAAAACAATCGCAACAACAACATCCAACAACAACAACAACAACAACAACAACAACAACATCCAACAACAACAACAACAATAAAAACAATCGCAACAACAACATCCAACAACAACAACAATAACAACATCCAACAACAACAATAAAAACAATCGCAACAACAGCAACATCCAACAACAACAACATCCAACAACAACAACAGCAACATCTAACAACAGCAACAACAACAATAAAAACAATCGCAACAACAACAACAACATCCAACAACCACAACAATAAAAAAAATCGCAACAACAACAACATCTAACAACAACCACAACAATAAAAACAATCGCAACAACAACATCCAACAACAACAACCACAACAACAACAATCGCAACAACAACAGTGGTAATTTACTGGGAGTTGTCAATGGGGTGCACTCGAAGAGAAGTGATTACAAGTTAAAGATTGAAAAGTGGAAGGTTTAAAAATTAAATAATAATAAAAAAAAGATTTTTAAGTTGAATTTCAAAACATATTGGAATGCAACAATTCTGAATTGGAAAAATCAAGGGGAGCTTTTGAAAAATACAACGTGAAAGAGTGTTAGAAAGTTCCTAGAAGCATTTGAGGGCAGAGTAAGCAGGAGGCTGCTTGGTGGAGTGTGATGTTTGAAGCAACAGAAACACCAAGGGATTCTCACTGCTAGTCACAATGATTTGGGATATTAATTTTTTTTAAATGATCTCAGTGCAGGCGGATAAAAAAGCCTTTCGGCTGCTTGCTTGGAATGGATTTTAGAATCAGACTTCTAACAGGCTGAAGTTGGATGAAATCTAGAGTGCTACTTATTCGGCTTGGATTTTTTTTGAAAACAAGAAATTTTTTTTCTTATTTATTTTAATGAGAAAACTTTCAAAAGGTAGAAGAAAACAAAGATGAAAACCAGAAGTTGTTTTGGAGTCTCTCTTGGATGCTGAAATCCAATCAAGCTCCTGCAACGTTCAATTCACTCCATGTACTAATTGCGTTCAATTGCATTTTTTTTTCAATTTTTTTCAAAAGTTTTTTTTTCAATTTTTTCAAGTCTTTTTTCAATTTTTTCGTAAAAACATAATTTTTCTTGTTTTTAAAAAGTTCACATCATTGAAAAAATACGTTTTTTCACATTTTAACGAAGCAAAACAAAAAAAAATGCCATTTTTAAAAGATTTCAATTTAGATCCCAGTTTTAAGCAATTGAAAAAACAAAAATAAATATTATTTTGTTGAGTTTTTCAGGGAAAATTTAGTTTTTTTTCCGATAGGGAAAAACTGTACATAAAAATGAAATCAAAACTTCCCTGATTGCAATCAAACTCAATCAAAACAGCACTAAATCATGTTATAATTATTTAAAGACTTTTTGATCTTGTCGACATATTTATGTTTTCCAGTGTGAGGAGGCCAAATGGGCGAATGGAAAGTTACATAAGAATGGGAAAAAAAATTTTAATGACAAAATTTGAATCTAAAATGAAGAAATAAAAATTGAAAAATAAAAAAATAAAAATTTGAAAAGTAAAAAAAATTAACTTTGAAATTTTTTTAAATAAAATTAAAAAATAAACTTTCAAAACTGAAAATAAACTTTCAAAATAGAAAAAAAAAATTTTTAAGTGAAAAAAAACTCGGCAACGAAGCATGGAGGGGTGACAAACTCGATGCCCAGGAAGCCAACAACTTGCTGCATCAGCGGCAACAGTCGTTCCTGCACAAGACCCTGGATGTTGGACAACTGTTGCTGGTTTTGTTGCTGCTGTTGCTGTTGTTGTTGTTGCTGATTTTGTTGTTGCTGCTGATTTTGTGACGAAGTTGAGTGTTGATGTTGTATTTTTGCTGGCGTTGAGTGTTGTAGTTTCGATAAGTTCACTTGTTGTTGTTGTTGTTGTTGTTTTTGATGTTGTTGTTGTTGTTGTTGTTGTTGTTGTTGTTGTTGTTGTTGTTGTTGTTTGGTTGCCGGTGAATTTTGTTGACTGGTTGAAATTTGTTGTTGGTGTTGTTGAGTTTGTTTTTGTGGAGGTTGTTGTTTTAAAGAGTGTTGTTTCGGTAGACTTTGTTGTTTCAATGGTGGCTGGTGTTGTGGTTGTTGAGACTGTTGTCTTATGAGTTGGTGTTGTTGTTTGTGACTACTCATTGTTACTCTTACAACTGTGTAAATAACAATGAATTTTGCGTTTTTTCAAAGCTTAACCTAGTCAATAAAAATGAATCTTCCTGTTTTTCAGTTTTTGAAATTATTTTCAACCGATTAATTTGCCGGTTTTATAATCACTTAAACCAAACGATCAAAATAATTTTTATAACTTGCCAAACGAACTTTGAATGCAAGCAACAATTTTTCAAATAACTTTTTTTAAATTTATTTTTTAATGAAAATATTCAAAACTTTAATGCATCGAAAGAATTTTAATTTCAATAACAAAGTTTATATTTTGTCAAAAGTTAAAAACCCTGTTGTTTTTCTTTTCATTTGAATGAATGAATGAATGAATGAACGAATGACTGAATGAATGAATGAATGAATGAATGAATGAATAAATGAATGAATGAATGAATGAATGAATGAATGAATGAATGAATGAATGAATGAATGAATGAATGAATGACTGAATGAATGAATGAATGAATGAATGAATGAATGAATGAATGAATAAATGAATGAATGAATGAATGAATGAATGAATGAATGAATGAATGAATGAATGAATGAATAAATAAATAAATGAATGAATGAATGAATATATAAATGAATGAATGAATGAATGAACGAATAAATGAATGAATGAATGAATATATAAATGAATGAATGAATGAGTGAATGAACGAATGAATGAAGGAATGAATGAATGTAAAATTTGTTATAGCGTACCGTTCGCAAACTAGGTTGCCTTAGAGGCGCTTAAATTTAAATTTATTATTATTAATATCACTTTAATATAATTATTTATCTTATTATTATTAACTTCACTTTATTATTATTATTATTTATATTATTATTGTTTATTTCATTTTATTATTATAGCTCATATTATTATTAATAATTTCCATTTCATTCTCAATATTTATTATTATTAGTTTCCATTTTATTTTTTATAATTATATTATTATTGTTAGTACTCACTTTATTATTATTATTATTTTTTTTATTATTATTATTATTATTATTTTTATTATTATTATTATTATTATTATTATTATTATTATTATTATTATTATTATTATTGTTAGTACTCACTTTGTTATTATTACTATTATTATTATTATTATTATTATTATTATTATTATTATTATTATTATTATTATTATTATTATTATTATTATTATTATTATTATTATTATTATTATTCTTATTATTATTATTATTATTATTATTATTATTATTATTATTATTATTATTATTATTATTATTATTATTATTATTATTATTATTATTATTATTATTATTATTATTATTATTATATTTTTATTTTTTTTATTATTATTATTATTATTATTATTATTATTATTATATTTATTATTATTCTTAACTTCTCTCTAGTTTTATTTATTTTTATTTTTTTATTAACTTCCACTTTATTATTTTTATTTTTATTATTTCTTATTTTTCACTTTTTTTTATTTTTATTTTTGTCGTTATTATGCTTATTAATACTTTAACTACAAATTTTTAATTAACAGCTATTATTGTATAACCAATTATTTTTCGATATTCAACGAACAACGATTTCAGAACAAACTTTTTTCAAGCGTAGAAATTTAACTGTCGACTTTGGGCAACATTCGTTAAAAGTTACTTTTGATTGTCCTTCGCAAGGATTCGAAAGACAACTAAACATACTCCGGAGAGTTTCTGAACTGCGTATAAAAATTCTGAATCCGTCTAAGTGGTGTTTATATCGTTTTTCCAACAAAAATTTCCGTCTCTTGATCGCAAAAAACGCGCCTAAATTTTCCGTTCCAACATCAAGGACAAACGAGATCACTTTCCCTGTCGCTATATATAGCACACTGACCCTATAACGCTGCCGATACATACATATATAAAGACAACACAACTTCACAAGAACACCAACCTATACAACTCAAGCTTTTTAAAAAATTCAAGTGTATAATTGCATCCCAAATGCACGTATGGTTCCAGCGCTTTGCAGAGACTTCAATGACCGCCAAAGCGATTAGAGTACTTAAGTTTTGATCTATCTTTAATTTTTGTCTAATCCCAGCATAAAGTCGCAGAGCACTTAACGGGTAATTTTGCTGGAGGGTGCAGGAAAGTATAAGCAGTGCTGCGGGCCGAATGGAGGGAGGTGGGATAGAGGTACTTGCTACGAAGAGAAATACCAAACAACTTGGAGGTTCATTATAAAAGATTAACGCAAAAGATGGCATCATCGTTCAGTGACAGTTCTCAATGCTTCCCAGTGGCTTCTCCAATCGGCTTCGAGTAGCTCCTTTCGAGCTGGAGCAACTACATCAAACTGATCTTTCGGTTTCAAACTTTTCCAGAATTCTTTTTCGGGTTTATCTTTCTCTTACAAACTTATTAATAATTTCGTTTCATTATTTTTTCTCATAAATTTTTTTCTAGATAAGTTCTCAGTTCCATTTCGAGACGTTGAGTTCATCAGTGGTTGCTTCTTTTTCTGCTTAACTTCCTACATTGAGTCTAAAAACTTGACAATTTTATTTGGTCTGGTAGTGTTTTCACAGCAATATCACTCTCATAAAAAAATTGTTTTTTATTAAACAATAGTGGTTATATTAAACAATAGTGGTTATATTAAACAATAGTGGTTTTAGTAAACAATAGTGGTTTTAGTAAACAATATAGCACTTTTACCAACAACACTTTTCTACTTCGGCTAACAAATCTTCCATTTATTCAACTCACTTCCAACTTTATTCTTATATTTCATAGTTCATTTTCAAAATCTATTTTCTTAGTTATATTCCTCCAAAATAAAAAAAAACACGAATATTATTATAGTGGCACTAACCCCGTAGAGTTTCGAGGCCACAAATACTATTTTTAACTTTTTTCTTCAAAACTTTTTTCTTTTGTCTTCACACCTCCATCTCCAGTCCTTCACCATCACTTCCACATACAAGTTTCCGCCCAGCCTGCATCCCGTTGAACTTTTTCGTTTCCCTGACTCAGCATTTTAGTTTTTTTTTAGCATTCTTTTGCTCCTTCCATCTCCATGATTCCTACATTGGATACATTGTATCATATGTTCCTTAAAGACATCTAAAAACTTGATATATGCACGATATCAGTTTCAGTCATTTTTTGTTGCCAGAGGGCGCTATCAGCCCTTTTGATCTGTTATACCTCAAGATCGTCTATTTTTTTTTGTCTTACGCCACATTTTTTGAAGAATAATCAACAATGATGAATTACGAAATTACTGATTAACTGTTTTATGGTTATTTTGCGGCAAAGATTTTGATTCATTGTTTTCTTTTTTTAAATAATTCTTTTCAGAATTTTTTATTTGAGTATTTTTTATATTTTAAAATAACAATTGTTTGAATAATGTCACTGTTGCGTCATTATTCGCCACCCAACACTACACAAAGACACACGTGAGTATTTGACACCAGCGTTGCTTACCACCGATGGACCGTAGAAAATAAGGCAAATTTGGCACGAAAGACGTACAAACTATGCGTAACATGTACGCACGTAGTGGGAAGACATTCGAAAAAATGATGCAAGAGGTAGATAAAGCATGAAAACGCCTTCACAAAAACATGACAGGCCATAAACACAAAATATGCACATTGATATAATGGAAAAAACTTGCTATATGGAAAAGAATACACACACACACACACACACACACACACACACACACACACACACACACACACACACACACACACACACACACACACACACACACACACACACACACACACACACACACACACACACACACACACACACACACACACACACACACACACTCACACACACACACACACACACACACACACACACACACACACACACACACACACACACACACACACACACACACACAAACACACACACACACACACACACACACACACAAACACACACACACACACACACACACACACACACACACACACACACACACACACACACACACACACACACACACACACACACACAAACACACACACACACACACACACACACACACACACACACACACACACACACACACACACACACACACAAACACACACACACACACACACACACACACACACACACACACACACACACACACACACATACACACAAACAAACAAACAAAACAGGTAGACCCACATTAATGTGAAAGTTGCGTGTGCTGAGATCACTCCATCATCCCTCAACACAACTCATGTATATTACCGCATACATTTTTAATTGCATAAACGTTTAGTTGTCTTACAGTACCATCGTTGTGTCCGTTCTGACGCCCCTTCCACGTCAGCTCATAATAAATCAAGCCATCCCTTCCACACATCTTTTTAGGCAAAGTGACTACTGCCCCGGTTATTTTTAGTTCACCTTTCGTGTGTTCGCAAGTTGTTCAGTGTTCTCTTCGACGGCATGCCGGGTCAGGCAGGCATCAGACCTCGTGCAAAGGCATCGCCACTGAAGACTTGATTGTACGCCAAAAAAAAGCGAAAATCGATTAAAAGAAGCATTCTAGAATGACTGGATGATTAAACCACTAAACCAGCGTTATGGCCTCAAATCCCAACGGTTGCCTAGCAGGAGCCCATGAGCATAGAATAAGAACTACGGCACTTTGATGGCAATTCGAATGTTCTCATCGGCATCCTAGTTGTGATTATTTTTTGCGGACTTTTTTTTGCAAGCGTAGCAAACGCGCAAGTTTCAGACTGACACTCGAGTTATCCAAAATAGCTTCGTAATCCCTCCTAATGGAGCAAAGAGGCGAAGATCTAATGCCTTTAGAGAGGCCTTCGTTAGAACCGCTCAGTGCACGATAGGCAGAGCCACGATACGAGAGGCAATATAACGCGGTGTTTGGCTATTGGAACGCACGATTAGGGCAATGATTGCCTTTTAATGCAAGCACAATAGCGCCGTCTTTCTGAATGAGTCTTTACCACAAGCTTCATTTTTAACGCGCCGCCTCATAAATATAAATTGCATGTGTGGAAGGTGCGCCTCGCAGCGTGGGTTACTTACCTATGAGCGTCTGTCCTCAAAGCCTTTGAGTTGAAGCAGTTTTTAAAAAAATTTCCTTTTTTTTTTTTTTTTTTTTCTTATTTAATAGAAACTGATTTTGAGCATATTTATATACTACTGATAACGGATCTACAAACTGATGTGTTTGTATAGTATAGTATTCTGAGTGTTTTTGCGCAGAAAAAATTGTTAGTATTAGTTTTGTATTTTTTGATTCCATGGAAAGATATTCTATAAAAACAGACATTTATCGAGCTCGGAGGCACTTCAGTTTTGTTGGTTCATCACACAACGCCAGTGGCAAAACGACTCAAAAGTGGTGAGAAAATGACGAATGAATGGAGATTGATGAGGTTGGATGATGTTAACGTTGATGTGGCAGTGATTGTGGAAGAGGTTTTAGAAGTGGAAAAAAATTAATTGTCAACTTTGCCCTTTTTTTATTGCTGTCACGTCTTGACCATGCTTCATTTTGATGTAGAGGCAATTGCCCAGTCCATGAAGACGTACTTTAGTCGTCGGAAACAAAAGAAGGGAGTGATTCGGCATCAAAAAGACACGAAACAAAGATCACAAAAGATGTTTTGAAAAAGATATTTCAAAATATGTATAGTCTTTCTATGGGGAGGTCTTTTCAGTCATGTGGTCGTGTGGTAGATTGCACGCCTGTGTGCCATGTGCACTTTTTTTTAGGAATAATTCACAGAATAATCAAACTTAAAAACGGATTTAAAACTTATTTTAATTTTAATAAAAAATTTCTTTGTTAATTTTTTGACTTTTCTTTCGTATGGATTCTCAAGAGTTTGAAAACAGGGAAAGCTGCTTTTTCCCTTTGAAGGCGTTTTTCGCGACCATGAATATATGAAAAAAAATTTTCAAGGCTTGAGTTTAATAATAGGAAAATTCACTTTTTAAAGATACTCAAAATTTTTTTTATTAAAATTTTTGAAAAATTTTCTAAGAAAGATAAGCATCAGAATCCAAAATAGAAAATTCACAAAAACAACTTTTATTTATTTCGAAAATATTCCTGAATTTTTTATTAATAATGTTTTTTTTTCATTTAAATTATTCATGCAGAATTTTTGTCTTTGCAGAAATTGTTATGTTGGCGCTTTTTTGGCTATTAAAAACAATTAAGAACGCAACGCTGCTTCAGTCCTCCTGAGACGAATGCGTCAAAGATTTCAACAATATTTTTGAGCTGAAAACGAACATCGGAGATTTTTTCAAAGTTTGAAA